>BLBF01020098.1:0-19771 GCA_015471245.1 Laticauda colubrina | reverse complement strand
AGCACACACACACACACACACACACACACACACACACACACACACACCAGCCACCCTAAAGCTTTGAGAATTATAGTCAATCTAGAAGGTATCTAGATCTAAATCTAGAAGGTATAAGTTGTAGAATGGTCTTTGCAAATTTTAATGAAGTAATTGCAATCATGATTGCTTCGAACAAACCTTTAAGTTGCTCTTTATCTTAAAAGAACAGTTTGGGGTGGGAATTAAGGCATTTCTTATCTAGAATTTGGAATTGATGTACAAGTTATTTTCCCCCCAAAAAATGTTAATCTTGGCACTAGCCTCTCTAAAATTAAGTAGAAAACATTATCAAGCTTGACAAAGTGCAAAGGTCATGCTGGCCATTCAATTCAAGTAGCTTCCAGTTTGGATGGATTACAGAATCAGACCTTTTTGGCAGCCATGATGGACACTTTTCCAAATTGTGTAAACCAGGAATAGACAACTAGTAAACAAGAATTGGATGTAGCCCCATTCTATTTTGGTACCTCCTCTGTGGTCATGCCCATCTTGACTACTGATGATTTTCAAAGAAGTTGTCCACTGTTTGGGTAAAATGAATTTCCTTCATGTATTAGTTTAGAGAAGAAACTGGTATGATTATTATTAACATTGACCTATAACAGATTCATTTAAGATTAATGTCTCTGGAATTCAGTTGCATCTGCTTTCTGAAACCAACAGAAAAAGAATCCAGGAATACCTGCACTGAAGTTGAATGTTCATAGCCAAAGAAACCAACCTGATTGAATGTATTGTAGAACAATGAAATTAATTGATTTTCAGAATATACAGTTAATTTAAATTATACAGTTCATCTCTATTATTGAATAAGGACAATCACTCATTTAAAAAAAAAACATTCTGCTGTTGGATCTTTCACTTTGTGAAAATAATCAAACTAACTTCTTAGAATTGAGATGGCACAGCTTGACCAGTTATCCACAGATAGTATTGTAGATGAAAATGCTCTCTTATCATCATCTGAATTATTCCTCCCTCTCTCAGATGTGGTTAGCCGTTTGGAGTAATGCAACGATCCAAAGGCTACAATTTTCTAATTTGTACCACTTGTTCAAGCAAACCAAAACCATTCACCAGAACAAGTAAAGATTTATTTCCAGAAAGGTCAGTAATGACGCCAATGGGAAGACAGACACTTCTCTTCGTCACAATCAGTCTGATAATCTTGCAGATTTCTTGCTGAATTAAAAGAAAGGGAGAGCTCTCTGGAGATGGCTTTTTAGCCAAAGCACCTTGTTTTGCTTCTAGAATTTGGACGCTAATTTCAGTATTTTTATTTCCATTCCTGGATTGTCTCATGGCAGGCTTCATGTTTAGAAGTTGCATTCTCCTCCATCCACTGTTTAACATTATTAAGCAGTGCTGCAAGAATTGTTGGCACTTAAGCTGTTTCCTATCACTTCTGTAAAAGAAGTATCTTGTTGCCAAGTTTCCGGCCCTTGCTTCCTGCTTTGTGATAAGGAGGATCCCCAAGCAACTCCAGGGAGCATAAAAGAGCAGGGTAAGATGAATTCAGGCCAACAATAGCACTGGGAGAAAAATGGTCCTCCAGGCCAAACCGTTACTTGAGTCAGAAAGTCTTCTCTTTCAAGCAGCCCATGCATCACTTGGGATCTTTTGTACGATATGTCAGACTCTTTTGAGACGATCCAATTCTGTGGCTGAAAAAAATTCTCCCAAATGTTAACTATGGGGGAAATACAGATGCATGAGAAGAGTGTCGCTTGTGTTACTGAAGCTTTCCAGTATGCTCTTTCTTCTGCAGTCATTTGTGGACATCAGAAACTGCTTTGAAACATGGAAGAAAATACAGAAGACCCTCCAAAATGCTTCAGAAAATGACTTCTGGATAACATTTGGATAAAGGGGGATTAGCAAAAATTAGGCATGCTCTTGCAGTTGCAAAATAGCATTTCTTGAGGGCTTTTCTAAATTTTGCCCTGTCACTCTAATAAAACTCTTGAGGGGATTTTTCTTTTCTTTGTGGCAACCTTTTAAATATTTGAAAATGCCAATTTTTCAAGAGCTAACTAGAAAGATCTGCCATGTGAATGACATGGATTCATTCCTTCTTGCTTTCTACATATTTAAGTAATGTCAGACTCAATTCAAATAAGACATGTCCTGTAATTATTGAATTATTCAATTATAATTATTCAATAATATATATAAGAATTATTGCTTCTAACCCCTTTTACTTTTGGGCAGATTTGAAAATCTATTATTCTTCTGACATGCTCATGAGTATTTTAGCCATTTTTTCTAATTTCAGAATCTTTGAACATTCTGTCATTTTCCTTGTACATTTTTTTCTTTATCTGCTCAGTCTGTTTAGGTCTGTGGTGGCTAACCTTTTTGGGCTCCTGTGCCCAAAATTGTGCACATGCTTGCATGCTCACTCTCGCATGCCAGCACCTAAAAGGCAATGCGCCCCCCATGTCCCCAATGCATGTGTGCCCACCCACCACACCCTGCTGCCCCCTTACCTGCACTGTGCCTCTCACAGCTGATTTTTGTCTGGTTTGAGGCCTTTTTCGGCCTCCCAAAGGCTTGAGGAAGGCTTCTGCAGGCTTCTACAAGCTTTGTAGGCTGACATCTAGTCCTGTTTTGTCACTTCCTGCTTTTCCGAAAATACTGGAAGTGACGACACAGGGCTAGATTTTGGCTTGCAAAGCTTGTAAAATCCTGCAGAAGCCTTCCTCAATCCTTTGGGAGGCTGAAAAAGGCCTCAAACTGGCCAAAAATCAGCTGTGAGGTGGGCATATGCACAGTGAGGTAAGTTTGCCTGCAGCTCGCGTGTCGGCACAAATGGCTCTGCCTGCCACCTGTGGCACGCTTGTCATAGGTTCGCCATCATGGGTTTAGGTTCTTCCTGAACTGGCTGTATTGTTTATTCACATATGATTTTACAACCATGGAACTGCAGCTCTTCACTGTATTTCACAATAATTGCCAAGCTTTCCTGCATATAGATACATAAGAAATTAAGTTGGGAAAGATTCCTTGTAAAAATACTTACAAGTGGGAGTCCTCTACATAAGATATGAAGAATTACGTAGAGCTATTATCCAGGTTCCCAGGCCCTCAAAATGTGACTATGCCAACAGTGTTTGGGATCTCAGAAAATGATCATTTGTTGAAATGTTTGTATTATATTTTATACCAAAGATAGACTCTTTTTTTAAAATTGATCTTTTTAAAATTATAGGGTGTTTTAATGTTTGTTCTATGGGTTCTTTTATACGCTGCCGAGACACATGTTTCATGAGTGGGCAGCTATATACATGTAAGGAATAAATAAAATGATTCGTTGATTGGGATGGACAACCAAGCTTTTGAGCCCCATGTAGTCCTCTTGTTATTGCTGTTCAATTGTTAAGACTTAGCTAAGTTGTGTCCAACTCTCAATGGCCCTATGGACCATAGCATGCCAGACACACACACCCCATTGTCCTTGCAGTCCCCAGAGTGGTTCAAACTGTATCCTGTTCAAACTGTATCAAACTGTATCCTGTAGATACAGATACAGTTCAAACTGTATCCTGTAAAAATCCAACAAATATCCAACAAACATTTTTACAAATAGATATCTTCAGGATATCTGAAGAGACAATTCAACCCAATAGAACTAGCCCATCCCACTCACTCTAGTAGAAGAGGACTGCTATAGACCCTGTCTGTTAAGAATTCCAACAGGCAGGATCAAGGAGAACCTTTTCCACTGTGGCCACATGTCCCTATGGAACACTCCACCACCAGAAATGAGAACTTCTGTCACTCTTTTGGCCTTCCAGAAGGATGTTAAAATGTGATTTTGCAAATTAGTTTGGGGCCCTGAGGGTGGAGCTTGCCCCTATAGATGGTTGAAAAGGTAAGAAGATTTCATCCCCATGCAGTCTTGTCTTCTTGGTTCTATGTTTTGCATGGTTTTTTAATTTTTAATTGTTTTTCTATTTATCTTTTTACAGTTTGTAACCCATCCATCATTGCCTTATCATTTGTGCCATATAAATTTAATAATAAATAAATAAAAAATCTGGGCCTCGCTTTAAAACATTGCTGACTTGTGCTTTATCCATTGTAAACTCACTGCTCTTTTTTTTCCCAACAGATCAGATTAAATCACTTGTTGAGGAATTGCTGTTGAAAAAATGTTCCTGTATTCTAATTCATCTTCTATATATTACAAGAGCTATATGGGCTGGGTTTGGACAAAATAGCATACATAGCTCATCCATGGTAGGTACAACCGAAGACTTTTTCCTGTATCGGTATGCAAGAGTCTGTCCAGAAAAAGTAAAAATGGCAGCCTAGAGAGTGCCATGAAAGCTTTGTCTATTCTGTATTTGCATCAAATGTGCAATGTACCTAAAAACAAGTAGAGTTTTGATTGCACCATCTGGTTGCCAATGTTTTTGACCATCCCCTGTGGCTTCTTATTTGTTATTTGTTTATATTCTAGCACCTTGCACATAATTTAATATGCAGCTGCTTAATTTATTAGCTTGGATATCTAATTCTCTGCTGCATCTAATGTTTATGTTGATAGAACAATTTCTAGGACTGTCATTTTAGAAGCATGGGATGTTTATGGGAAGGAATATCTTATAAAAACAGCAAGGCAGGGAATGCATTTCTGAAATGAGATGTGGTAACAATATTTCCCCAAAGTCATAGATCATCTGGCAGTTTGTCCAAGTGACACTAAATATTATAACTGTCCTTCTGGTCATTTTTCTCCCTGGTCAAATTCTTGGATTTTTAAAAAACAATTACTTGAACAAAAATAAGAAGATAGGATTATGCAATCAGAAATGTCTATGAAAAATACCCATCATCTTGACTTTTTGAATCCTCTTTCTGCATAGTCCTCTCAAGTTGCTTTGCAGAGAAAGCCTCCTTCAAATTGCGCTAATGGCAATATGGATATATCTATGCAGCTCTCATGCAAACCGTAAAACTGGTTTATGTTTACCTCTTGTTTTCTGGTTTAGAATAATTATTGATTTTTTTTAAAAAAAAAAGGAAGGTGTTTTTTTTTTTACTTCCTAATCCATCTTCAGCTATAAAATATCTTGGTAGTTTTCAGTCCATGTATTAATTCAGTCTAGCCCTGCTTAGCTTCATGTGATCAGACAAAAAATCATTTATGAAGTGTTATATTTGTTTCCAAGAATGTTGAAGCAAATCCTCAAAAATGTGGAACACAGCTACAGTCTAGGAATCTTTCCAAGATTCTGCTTTCTGCTGGTAGGTGTGGGGGAGGGGAGGGTGTGAGGTAATGGGAAGAAAAGGTAAGACGAAGTCATAGAGAAGAAATTGCAGGAGTGATGCCATCAGAGTTATGCCTTGGGATAGGGGTGGGATTCAAATTTTGTCACAACCAGTTCTGTAGGCATGGCTAGGTGGACTGGTACGTGTAGCTTTTTTTCCCAGCACCCCCCCCCCCAATTTTTGGGCCTTCTGGGCCTCAGGGAAGCATCTGGGGGGCGGGGATTGCTCCCAGGAATCTTCCCTGGAGCTCAAGAACAGGCTTGCCAGATCGCAGCTTGGCTCTGCGGCCAAACTCAAATCAAAATACAGTCAAATTCGGCCAAATTATTTTCTCTCACGGCCAAATTTTCCAGCCAATTTTTTTTATGCAATATAACATGAGGATATATTGTTTTTTGTTTTTTTAACTGTTTTTAAATAATCAAATCATAAAAAATAGTTTTTATTCGACAATGTGACATAACATCATGGGAATTTCTGCATTTCTTTGCTCACATCCAGGCAAGGCAGCTCACTTCAAATAACCACTACTACTGTTTGGAAAGCTCAGGGCCAAATGCAGCGATCCTGAGGAGAGGAGAGCTAGGGCATAAGGGTTTTTAGGGGGATTTCCCCCCGATTGAAAAAATATAATCACTAAACAAATAAAACGAAACAAAAATTTGTCCCCCCTTTGAAAGAGGGGCATCCCGCCATTGCCATGGAGTCGTCCATTTTCTCCAAGGGGTGCATGGACCAATTTACCAGCCTCATCCGCTCCCAAAGGGGCATGTTACTCTTTGCAGAAATAGTAAGAGGAAAACGCAGAAGGGTGGGGAAGCGAGCTGCGAGGGGCAAGAAGGATGGGGTAGGGGAGGGCAAAGTTGACAGCTGTCCGCCCCTGAGTTGGGGGACTGAGTGAATTTTCGCTCCCTTTGGGGAGGAGGGCAGTGGCATTTCTTTGCCCTTAGCACGTGAAAATAGCAGTTGCACTTTTATACTGCTTCATGGTGCTTTACAGCCTTCTCTAAGTGGTTTAAAGTCAGCATATTGACACACACACACAACCGCCACAACCTTACACTCTAAAGCGTTTGGTCTTCCAGCCCCTTGTGAGAAACAGCGGGGCTTCTGCGGCAACTGAGGAGGAAGCGGTTAAAAATGGAGAAAGGACACAGAATCCATCCCCAACCGCAGAAGAGCAGTTGCATGGCCCCTTCAGCTTCATCCGCCAATATGGGAGGCAGGAAGTTTCTTCCAGGGGTCCAGAGAGAATCTCATTTAAAATGACCCTCCAGGCTGCCCAGGAGCATTTGCGTTTTGCTTTCTTCTCCCACCCCTCGCAAAAAAATGTTTTTTTACACTAAGGTGGAAAAACCAAGCCGCAGCAGCTGGCCGGACGGCCCTTTTTTTTGGGGGGGGCGGGAACCGCTCATGGGGGAAGCTCCACACCACGCAGGGCAGGAGAAATCAGGGGGAAAAGTGGTTGCTTTTTGGGCTGATCTTCCCCCCGCCCCAGAGTCCCCAAACATTTTTTTTTAAACCGGGGGCAAGAGTTACAAAGAGAACAGTCATTTTCATGCGAATATGTTGTATTGAAAACCAGTATTCGGCCAAAATTTCAATTTCATGGCCAAGCAACTTTCAAATGGCCAAATATATTTGGCCGGACACATGATTTTTTTCACGGCCCAACAGATTTCTATACAGCCAGATTTCTCCAATTTGGCCAGAAAAATGGCCAGATGGCAACCTTGCTCAAGAAGGAAAAAAAAAACCTGAGCATAGAGGGGCATGCAGCAATCCCCTGTGCTCCAATTTGGGGCCTCCTGCACCTCAGGGGAGCCTCCTGGGAGGGTGTTTTTGCTCCCAGAAGGCTTCCCTGGGGCTCAAGAAGGGAAAAAAAACTGAGCATATTACGGGTGCACAGAACCTCTCCTGTGCTCTGTTTTGGGGCCTCCTGTACCTCACGGGATCCTCCTGGAGGGGACATATCCCCCCTCCCTTTTTTTTTGCTTTCCTGGGCCTCAGGGAAGCCTCCTGGGCAAAGTAGTAAGCGAGGAATAGGAACAGCTGATGGTCGAGGGGGGAAATACCTTAAGGAGTGACTGGGGGAAAGTATGCAGTTAGTGATGTTGGGCATGTGCACAATGTTGCACATGCACTATAAAGACTGACTGAGAGGGGAGGGGAAGGGTGGGCAGAGAGGGGCAGGGCCAGCCAGGGGAACAATTTGCTGGTTCTTTGAACTGCGCAGAATCATACCAACCGGTTCTATAGAACTGGTCCAAACTGGTAGAATCCCACCCCTGCCTTGGGACATGGGTGTTTCATGAGTGGCCACACATATGTTCCACAGCAGTGAATTATGTTTTTTTAAATTCAGATGTACCTATTAGCTAACCCCAAATGTTGGGCACCTCCAGGATAATATATAATTCATTTCTACAGCAATGTTTAGTCGATGAATTTCAGTGAAAGATCACGACCATAGCAACTATTTCCCTGAATAACTTTTAACCGTTGTACTAGCCTTAATGGGTTAACTTTCATTCAGCATTTTTATTTTATAGGGTTTTTTATGTTCCTAAGCAACTGTAATTAGAAGAGGAATACAGGCTGACACTATAGCATTTCCAAAGGATAAATCTACAGCAGATGGCAAAACTCTTCTATTTTTCAGATGACAGCATTATGTACATCCCATTTACCTTCCTTCAGCTCCTGAGATCAACCAGATTTTCCAGCCTTCAACTGTTTTCCAGCCTTCAGTTGTATAGATCCAGCATTTTGGTGTTTACCAGAAACTTCTGCAACTAATTTTTCATCATCAGTCATTCATAAAATAAATCATAATGCCAAATACTCTACTAGGAAGGGGATAAACTCCTACTCCATGGGAAACAGTGTTTTTCAAAATGTAATATCAGGGGGGAAATGATGAGGACAGTACACAATTGACAACTGGAAAGTCCTATTTTTATTTTTATTTAAAACATGATTATTGTTACATATCTTTCAATCAACTTTGGACAGCTCCCAATCAAAATATTTTTTTAAAAATTATCTATCATGTAAGGCCAATATGGATGTCTTCTCAATGAAGACCTTTTCTAGCAGCATTTTCAAATCAGTGGGGTGGCTCTTGAATATAAAAATTATCTCTGGGTACCAAGGTTTCATTTCCCACTATGAAGACAACTAAGAGGAAGTTCTATCAAGGAAGAAAAAGAAATTGTTCCACATGGGACATGTTGAAATGGGAGGATAATACCCTTATTGAATTTTCCCAGGCTATGCAGTGAATTAAAAGAGACATAGAAGCTTATGATCTTGAGTCACTTTCTCAGCTGGCATGCATGTTCACCTATTTTACAGGAGATGCGAGAGTTTCCAGCTGTCAAAAGTACTTAAGCAGACCTAAATCTAACATTCTAATTTGTTAAAGCATGCTTGCTAGAAAACTATCTCAATAGATTTCAGTGGTTTAGATTTTCAAGCAAGCATGTTGGGAACTGAACTTGCTGTATCTTAGCACCAAGAACACAAGTTAACCAATACTCAAAATATTGCATTTTCTAACCACCACCGTTTGTGTCTCTGAGTACAAAAGGATTAGTCAGGAAAGCAAATTAGTAAAGTAGAGAGGAAAGTAGAGAATTAGTAAAATTCTCTAATTTCAGGCAAAATCTCTCAGTAACATTTCTAAAGCCATCAAAATGGGCCTCCATGTTGAAACTAATGAAAAATTCATTTTATTTATATAGGTTTTTTTTTTAAATTCAACTTGGCATACACAGGATTCACTGAAACAGAGTGGTCCAGAGAGACCCAATTACATTGATCGGTCAAGTGGTATCCTGAAACTGGATTTCTCTACTTAAAGTCCAAGTACTGCATTCTACCAGCTTTCCAGAAAAAGGCTCATTTGGACCAATGTTGCCCTCATTCCAGATATTGGCAACTGGAAATGCAACCCCCTAGGAAAGTACTTCTGTCACTACCATATTGAAATGTTCAAAAACTGTGAGAAGGGATCTCAAGAGTAGAATCTGAGCAATTAAAGCCAAGGAAAGGGGCCAAACAATGCTCTTGGTGCATATTCAAGTGCCCCATAGATTTTCCTCTTGATTTGTTTACATTAACTCACTCACTAACTCACTTTTACTTCCAAGGAAGTAAAATAAATAACCATAAACTTGAATGTCCAAATAAAGATTTGGGCTTTGGGAGTTTGGCAGACCGGCTTGGCATTACTGTGGAGAACTGCAGACAATGTCTTAACTCATCTTTCTGAGGTAGGCAGCAACCAGCTCAGAAAGAAGAAAACAAAATATTTTTCTCCTTTTATTTTCACCTATTGTTCCAGCCATTGTCCAGACAAGTCAAAGCAGGTAGAAATTAAGTGAAAGAGTAAATCTGTTTCTACACAAGGAAGAAGAAAGACCTAAGTACATATGTACATGTGAAAGAGATTGTGCATGCTGTCATGATATCTTTTCGATTGCTTCAGTATTTTTTCAAAGAACAAATGTTATTCCAATAATATATTCCATCTTAAGTTATACTATACCATGATATCATTTAAGTTTGCCAATCTAACATGGATTTTTTTTAAATTTTCCCTTAAACGATAAAGGAGAAATCTTTTTTTTGTCTGTTTTTTTATTCTTGCAGTAAGAGTGTTTTTTTTTTTAAAAAAAAAAATGAGTGTAAGATAACAAATCTTGGCTTCCGTGCATAACTTTAGGAAATTTCATTTGTATAGGATGTAGAGAAATGTACAGAATGTCATGTTTCTCAGTATATCCGGCCAGAGATAAGTCTTAAAAGTTCAGACTGCCTAAAAGCCTTTATCAATTTTTTAACAAACTCTTGTTCTTAATAAAAATGGAAAGGAATCGAAAATAATGCCTTTATTGCCCTCTAATGGTGAGATGAGCTGTGGTATAAGTAAAAAGCAAATACTAAACTGTTTAACCAGTGATCACACCCAGGATCATACATAAACATAGGTAGCTGTCATACAGAATCAGATCATTAGCTCATGTCTGAAGATGCTAGGTGGGTCTTTCAGACAAATCCAGACTTTCTATTGGAGGCATTTTTCATACAAGGTGATAAAAAATGTGCCTGGAGCCATCTGCATAACTAACATATATCTAACTCTCAGCTCTGTCGTATTTAGTCATTTGGGTGCTACATTTCTTCTGAAGTCATTGTGAATGGCTGCAGCCATGCTTGTATAGAATTGAAAAATTTATAATTATTATTCTGCTTTCAGAATGGCTGCTGGTAAAACCAAGATTTTTCACAAACAATGTTAATTTTGTGAATAGCTCTCCAGTTTCATTGTGACATGTCCTTCACCACTTTGATTCATATCTTTCTGCAAACATTCAGACATGAAGCAGGTCAGGGGAAGTCCCCCAGGAGTTCCGCCAGTCGAAGGAAAAAGAGAGACAAAGCTTGCAACTGGTTTGTGTTTCTTCCTTAATATTCAAAACACAATCTGGCATAACCATTATTTATTGCATGGGGAATCAGGTCTGCTCTAAATGGTTGAGGCATCTATACATCCCAGAATGGAAATGGATGGACAAGCTCCTCTAGTATGTTCTTGAAAACTGAAAAAAACAAAATAAGGTTAATTTGTGTCTGTGTTACATTTCAGGAGCAAAATCTTGGAGACAAAGAAAGATATTTCAAGAGTGCTTCATAAAGCAAAATGATTTGATTGAAACAATCTGCTGTTCTCCAAAGCCTTTAAGACCCAGAATTGCTCCAATTCTGTTTATAATTTTCAAGGAAAAATATTAAGGAATTAGGGAGTTATCCTACTATTGTATCTTCAGCTAATTTGTTTAATTTTAAATGTAATTAAATCAAATGTAATCCTGGTCACATTCCTTTTATGAATCTTACTTCTGGCATGCTATTTAGAAGACATACACTCTTTGGCCCCTAAAATATTTGCACCCTAACTTTAAAGGAAGCCCAGCTACACAGCATTAAAAATGGGGCTATCTCAATTCAGCTTCTCACTTTTAGCCCTAATCATATCAAAATATTTCCACATGCAGAAACCCTAGATAATTGGTTTTTACTTCTCAATTGAATTGAATATATTTGGTGGGGCTAAAAGATGGTCTGTAAATCTGTAGCATCTCAAAGCTAGCACAGCATTAAACCTCCTAAGAATTTCAAATGTCATTTTTTTGTTTTTAAAAAGCACATTTCTATTATAAAAAAAACAGCTTGAAAACAAATGTTTCATTCTTGATTATGAGGACAGTCAATGGTTTACAGGCAAAAAGAAGTATGTGGCTTTATTTGACTTTTATTTGAAAGTATCAAAAAGTATCAATACTTTTATTTGAAAGTATCTGACTTTCTTCTGAAGAGGTCAAGTCATCGTGCTGTGTAGATCATCTCATGTGTAGTTAACAAACCTTCATAACCCTGTGAGGTAGGCTGGGCAGAGAGCAAATGATTCAAACTAATCCAATGAGCTACATGTCAGATAGAACTATGGTGGGATAGTAAGCATGCTCTTCCTGAGGGTATTTGACTGAAAAGAAGAATCTGAAAATTTTTTAGTCATCCTCCAGCAGTAT
Source organism: Laticauda colubrina (assembly GCA_015471245.1). Classification (NCBI taxonomy): domain Eukaryota; kingdom Metazoa; phylum Chordata; class Lepidosauria; order Squamata; family Elapidae; genus Laticauda; species Laticauda colubrina. The sequence continues at coordinate 7,856 of BLBF01020098.1, read as the reverse complement.
GGAAGCCCAATACATCTGGCTGAGTATGGAGATGTCTTTGTTTTCCCAAGAGGCTTCCAATCATGTCTTTCCTTCTTTAATTATACAGGAGCCATTTTCTTTTCTTCTTCAGCATCAGTGGAGAGTTGGCAATGCAAACCATTAAGAAGGAAGGAGATACCTCTGAAGAGCTCGCTTAACCATACTTAGGACATGGTATTCTAGGTTCCATCCTTTCTGAAGGATACTTTTGGGGTTTTAATTTAGTTTATTTGAAGTGTGAGGAAGATATTAATGAGAAACCAAAATAAATATAAATACTGATAAGTATTTGAGTTCTTCTTGGCACTTGTTGACTTTATGCATGTTCTTGCATTATTTTCTTGGCAATAATATAGAAGCAGTTTGTTGTAATGCTTTTTTTTTTAACTCCATAGCCTGCTTATAGCCCTGGGATTTCATTATATTTTCCATTGAAACATAGATCTGGCTTTGCTTAGCTTTTTGACAGGAGCCATGATTGGGTGGATTCTACCCTCTTCCTGGTCTAAGAAAAAATACAAAGAAATACACAGGAGCAAAGAATCACATTTGCTGTAAGAGCATTTTCTTGCACTCTTTCTCTTTGGTTCAGGCTGTCAGAGGCTTTCCGTTCATCTCTATCTTGTAAAGGACTTTGCCTTTTGGCACTGAGGATGAATGGGGGGGCAGGTTGAATGTTCTCTCCAAGGATCATCCCCATTTACTTCTTATCACAGACAATCTGCAGTCACATACCTTTTCAGCTCCTATGTTGTGCATTCATTATCTTGCTCTACCCCCCTCCCCCAATCGTATTGATTCTCAGAGACTGCCTGGATAAGTCTGCTGTTTTCTTGGTGAGGTTTTTCAGAAGTGATTGGTTGTTGTATGAAAGTGGCTGGACCAAGGTGGCCCAACTTTCTTTGTGCCTAAGGCAGGGCTAGAATTCACAGTCTCCCAGTTTCTAAGCTGATGACTTAACCACTACATCAAACTGTCTCTCAATCTTGTTTCTACTGACTCTTTTACACCCTCTAATCCAGGACTGTCAAGCTCATGGCCTGCGGGCCAGATATATCACATACTAGCCACGCCCACAACCAGTTTGGCAAAGGAGAATAAAGTCCCTATATGTCACATGATGCTGCCATGATGACACAAGTTTGAGAATCCTTGCTCTAATCTTTTAAATAAGGCCCATGTATGTGAATGATGTCTTCTTTACATGTTGCTGATGAAATAAAAAAAATGAGCTTGCTTTTTCACTCAGAACACATTAGCTGATGGCCAGCATATATCCATTTACAACAGCCCACAAGATTTCTATTCATTCAGAAACCCAAGGGACTAGAAGCACCAGATGATGATTATCTTCTTTTCTTGGCAGAGGGACAATGATGTTCTTTCTTCATGAGTTGTGAATTCCGTAACAGATGGATCACACATCATGTCTTCCTTCACTTAACCATCGGGCCCGATATGCTGTCCACCCTCTTGGGCTCTTATTTGTTTGGGAATCAGTAAATATTCGAGCCAACTTGGTTTGGATCTTGCCTTGCCAACTGCAGTCATCAAACTCAGTGGCAGCAGCCAAGGCCAAGAAGAAGTAACTGGCTGCATCTTGCTCATCCTGAGAATAAAAAGAAAGAAACTAAAGTAAAGCACTGGAAAGCATTTCCAGTCAAGGCTGAAAGCATGATAGGGATGAAAAAGGGTCCATTGCCTAAGAAATTTAGAAAAACTTTTCAATACTCCCTACTTCTGCTGACTGCCAGCTGACTGCAATTTGGCAGTTCGAATCTCATCAGGCTCAAGGTTGACTCAGCCTTCCATCCTTCCAAGGTCAGTAAAATGAGGACCCAGATTGTTGGGGGCAATAAACTGACTCTATAAACCACTTAGAGAGGGCTGTAAAGCACTGTGAAGTGGTATATAAGTCTAAGTGCTATTGCTCCAGATTGGAACTTTAAATGGCTTTTCCAACTCTATGTTATGATGCCTCACCCCATTCCCAAAAAATATCTGTATAACAGAGAAACCTTGAAACTAGTATAACCCTATACTTCAAGCATTCCCCAACCCCCCAAGTTTATAATGAGGCAGAGTGTTGCCAAGTAACACTCCCAGTTTATGACTTATGCAGAGCAAATGAATGAATGCAGATTTGATTGCTTGGAATCAACAATTCATTAATTTCATACATGTTAAGAACAATTAATAAGCATGAAATAATATAATATGTATTATATTATATGGACATACGGTGAGTTCCTAAAGAAGCAGGGTGGAACTATTGAAAATCATATCCAAAGCAAGGGTATTTAGAAAGGGAATGGCAATCGCAGAACAAAATAAGGACAGCATCAAAAGTAGAAGACAACAGGGTGGCATATAAAAAATCACAGTTGACAGCCTGCCACCCAGGCCACATGGAGTTCTTCCAAGCAGTATGTGAAGCTTCCAGAACCCTTCTAAATTAGAGTGTATCAAATCTGGACTGCAAAACTTCTGATAATTAATAAAGGGTAGGAAAAAGATTCAGAGAGTTCTAGACTTTTACTGACATTTACTAATTCCTTGGAGATATTTACATTCTGGCTCCAGTTGCTATACTCCAAAGTGCAAATAAATGTCTATTTTAATTTGAAAGAAGATGAGGAATTATTGAGTGTGTGAGAAAGGATCACTGTGGCTCAACTTAACTAAAATGGAATAAAGTAAAATTTAGCTTTTATCCTAACTTTAAAATATATCTCTTTGAATGATTTGTCATTCAAAGGCCAAAGTCTGGACATTAGCCTGACATAAATAATTTATCCCTTTTATAAACTGAAAAATATTAACTGAACAAAGGTGACTTGAAGGTCCAGAAAATGGAATTGTTGCTGACACTGCAGCAAAAAATTTGCACTTATTCAATATTTTCACAAGATTCTAAATATCTTCATTGTTAAGTGAGAAGTAAATCAAACCAGAGCATCTTTACTAAAATGCTACTGATCTTTATTACAATACAGGTGCTATCTTTCACCTTTAATTTATGGAGGGTGAGATCTCCCAGTCGGTAGTAAACCTTGGAGTAATATATGGCTTCTTGAACCCCTTGCAATTCTGGTGAATGCAAAGAGAGTGTCCTCAGGTAGCAATCTTCAGCCATCTCATACATTTGCAGAAGGTAATACACAGTTGCCAGCCGGTGAAAGGCAACCAATTCTTGCAAATGATCTCCTGGAAGAAGAAAAGTGTCAAAATGGCATAAATGACTGTTGGATGATTGTAAAGGCTGGAGCATTTGTAACTCTCCCCTTCCTCCTAGAACCCTGAAAGACCATGTACTTCAATCCACAAGCAGCAACATTTCAATTGTTGCCTCCCCAGTTCCCAGGATTTGTGAAGACTGCACCATGTTCCTTTGCCACTACCCTTTTGCTTCCCCATAAAGTTAATGTGCAATAATAATCCTGCATGCTGAAAAGTTTTACAGTAACAACCAAAAAATCAATGGAAACAATTGTTATTTTTATGATATTCCTAATATCATAAAAATTCAATTTGATAGGAAAGAAATGACAATTTCATGTGGTAGGTGCTAAACAGTCCATTTCTGCAATCTTGAAAAAATGTGTATACAATGTTTCTATAGACACAATCGTTCATAGCGGAAATGAAAAAAATGGAAGGACAGAATCCTTGCTTGAAACATGATAATGTAGGCCATTAAATTTCACTGCAATGAAATTGAACGTGCCATCTTCAAAAGTTCCCACAGAAATATTCTACTCTAGGAAAAAAATATGTTGTCCCATGTTGAGCAATTGCAGAACAAAATAAAGACAGCGAAAATGACAAGGAAACGTGAAATAATCTATTTGATAGAAACACATTCAATTTGCTTTCAGTTAAGCTTTTGCTTGCAATACCATTGTCAACTAACTATTGTAACCAAAAGCAAGCAATGTTTTGTACAATGCTGATTGAGTCATCTCTGTCTGGGACATCAGAAGGAAGGATAAATGTATGCGGTAATTTTTTTCTAGTGGTTGTACATTCATAAAATCTGTGAAGGCCATTTCTTTGATTCTAAATGAAGTCAAGTATAATAAATGTCCACTTACCTTTGTAATCAGATTTTGTGCCTTTTTAAACATTTACTGAGGCCAACTTGAGCATTTTAAATTGACTTGGGTGACACCATCTTCTAAGAGATGTATGTTGGCTATTTTTCTACTCACAAATTATTGACAATTTTCAGAAAATCACTTAGATATTCTTGTGTTATAAACCTACCTACATCCATGCTGAGTCTGACTGCCAAGGTAGCAAATTCCAAAGCATTTTCATAATTGTGGAGCCCAATTTGGAGTTCAGCTAGCTTGTTGAACACTCTCAATTCCATTTGTGTGTCTCTCAATTTCCTGGCCAAAGGTATAGCTCCTCCCTGGCAAAAACATCAATTTGTCATGGTGGTTTCATAACTTTCTACTATCCACCCTCTCCCTGCAGCCACCCAAGAGTCCCCCAGAGATGTCACACAAAGCAAAGAAGACCTGATTCAGTCTCTCTGATCATCATTTTCCTTAGCATCTTTTTCTTCTAACTGAGATGAACATATCTCACAGTGTTCAGGTTTATAGATAACAAGCGCAAACAGAACTTTCGTGAGCTTTCATTTAACCTTCTCTTGAACTTTAAATGAACCTGAGATCATTTTGTTTTGTTTGTTTCCTTGTTTTGGGCAACTGGATGGCTGCCCATTTGGCTTTTGCCTAGAAACAGATTTAAATCTATTTAATTGAGCAAAATTAAAGCCTTCTGTCTCTATAAACTTAACACAGTTTGCACACATTGTTTAATATGAAAGAAAAGGCTACCATCAATCAGACCATTATAGACTTATAGGAAGTAGACAATTTTCAAAAAAAAATGTTGATTTCTTATTTTTAAAGATGAAAGGGCTAAATATTTTTGTACTTTCTTTTTTTAAAAAAAGGGAATAACTTCATTAATGCTTTAAATGCTTAAAAAGAGATTGTAAGGTTTTATTATGAAAAAGAGGGAAAGAGCACACATACACAACACACACACGCACACACACAAAGAAAGAGAACTCTTGCTTACTTTGTAGTTAAAGATATTTAAGTAAAAAAAATTTCAAATGCATCCCTCAGTACAGATGGAAGGGACACTTCTTGCAAGCACCACCAAGCTGTCAAATGCCACATTTGTACCAGAATGCATTTTTACCCTAGCAATCAACAGCAGCATTAGCAATCCAGGTTTCTTTTTTTTTTTTTTAATGCTTTTCCAGTATTACCTGAAGGTATTAGGGACTGAACCAGTGACCTTTTGCAATCAAATCATGTTCTTGCAGTCAAATCATGAAGGCATGATTAAAATAAAAAGATGATACATACACAAAGAGCAATAACAAGACAATTCTTTACCACAATCTTACTTCCACAATTAACAGCCACAACACAATCAGTGGACCCCTCTACCCTCATGATTTCTGTCGTATGTATGTATGTATGTATGTATGTATGTATGTATGTATGTATACATATATGTTTTTAAGTTTTTGTGGGTATTTATATGTATGGTATTCAGCTTCCTTCGGGTATTTTTCCACGTCATTATAGTTGTGCTTTTAAAGTTGTTGCAACGTTTTGGCAGAATCTCATCTGCCATCATCAGGCTTGTGTATTGTGTTCATCTGCGTCAGACTTTCACAGCCGTTTCAGTTTTAAATTTGAGGCTAGCCTACTGCTGTGCCAGAACAATTTTTTCTTCATCCTGATTGGTTGGGAGTCTTGGTCTGTGTTTATTGGTCTTATAGTTTGCTGTGTTCTGCTTGATTAGTGTTTCTAAAATCTTCTGTCTGTTTTGTAGCTTTTTTTGTCTTGATTGGCTGGCAACATTGTGTTTCCTGTATTGGAGGCTTCTAGTGTGGCTTGGCTCTGAGTAAACGGACAGCTATCATTTATTAGGAAGCTAGGTTTCATCTGGGTGCCTGGTTGGGGTGTGTTTTAGCTGGAGGTATCAGTGGGGGGGGGTCTGTTTGTGCCCAGGTGTTTGCCTGGCTTGTGGTGTGGAGATTTTTTTTTTTGTGAGTGCAGGCTTCCAGATAATTGACAGTCTGGTGGAGTCATCTCTTCTATTCATGCTTTCAGGTCTTTTTTCAATCTCTATGGCTTCTCTGATAATTTTGTAGCTGGGGTTTTCTATAGTGGCTCGGGTTTTGGTGCCATTGAAGTCGATGCTATGACCTGTGGCTTTCATGTGTTGGACTAGTGAGGAAGTGTGTTCCAGCTTTTTTACTGCATTTTTGTGTTCATCCAGGTGGGTACTTATTCTTCTATTGGTCTATCCAATGTATGTGGCAGGACATGATGCATAGGGGACTTCATATATGCCTTGGTTTTCCAGGTCAATTTTATCTTTGGGGTTTCTTAGGATGGCTGCTATTTATCAGTCTGTTTTGAAGGCAGTCTTGATGTGATGCCTGTGTGGTATCTTCCTGATTTTGTCTGTAGTACCTCTTATGTAGGGCAGGACAGCTGTTCCATAGGTCTGTTCATCTTCTAGATTTCCATTATGTCTCAGTGTGTTTTTGTGGATCAGATCAGTGATTTTGCTCTTGTGGAAGCCATTGGCTGTCAGTACTTTAGTCAAGGTGCATAGTTCAGTCTTTATGTGTGTCTTGTCTGCCAGGCGTTTGGCTCTGGCAATTAGTGTTTTGGACACGGAGTTTATCTGTGCTGGGTGGTGGTGGGATTGGGCGTTGAGGTAGCAGTTGGTGTGTGTTTTCTTCTGGTATATGGTGTGTCCTAATGTGCCATCTGTTTTTTTGTAGATTAGTACATCTAGGAATGGTAGTTGTTTGTTTAGTTCCGTTTCCATGGTGAACTTGATTTTGGGGTGTGTGCTGTTTAGGTGTGTTAGGAAACTGTTTAGGTTTTCTTTTCCATGGGGCCAAATCACAAATGTGTCATCAAGGTATCTTAATCATAGTTTGGATTTGTGGGTGGCATTGGCTAGGGCTCTGGATTCAAATTATTTCATGAACAGGTTTGCAATAACGGGTGACAGTAGTAATCCCACAGGGACTCTTTCAATTTGCTTGTATCTTTGTCCTTTGTATGTGAAATATGTGTTGGTTAAGCAGTGTTCTGCTAGTTCCATGAGGTGTTTGGGTGGTTGGTATTTATTTTTGATGATTTCAAGAGTTTCTTTTATCGGGACTTGAGTGAATAGTGAAACCACGTCAAAACTTACAAGCAGATCTTCTTATTCCATGTGTAGATCTTTGATCATTTCCAATAGGTGGTATGAGTTATGTACATGTGAAGCTGCTGCTTCAGCATGGGGCTATAGATCAAAGATAGCCGTCCATTTACTCAGAGCCAAGTCGCACTAAAAGCCTCCAATACAGGAAACACAATGTTGCCAGCCAATCAAGACAAAAAAAGCTACAAAACAGACAGAAGATATTAGAAACACTAATCAAGTAGAACACAGCAACCTCCAAGACCAATAAACACAGACCAAGACTCCCAACCAATCAAGATGAAGAAAAAACCATTCTGGCACAACAGTAGGCTAGCCCCAAATTTAAAACTGAAATGGCTGTGAAAGTCTGACTCACAGACAAACACAATACAGAAGCCTGATGATGGCAGATGAGATTCTGCCGAAACATTGCTACAACTTTAAAAGCACAACTATAATGACGTGGGAAAATGCCCAAACAAAGCTGAATACCATACATACATGCACACATACATACATATCTATATCTATCTATCTATCTATCTATATCTATATCTATATCTATATCTATATCTATATCTATATCT
>BLBF01020094.1:0-15154 GCA_015471245.1 Laticauda colubrina | reverse complement strand
TCCCTCCATCTCTCACTCTCTCCCCTCTCCCTTCCTTTCTTACTCTCCCTCCCTCTCTTTCCCTCTCCCTCCCTTTCTCTCCCTCTCCCTCCCTCTCTCCTTCTCCTTCTCCTTCCCCTCTCCCACTCTCTTTTTACCTCCTTCTTTCACTCTCTCCCTCCCTTCCTCCCCCTCCCTTTCTCTCCCTCTTTCCCTCTCCCTTGGTCTCTCCCCTCTCCCTCCCTCTTTTTCTCCCTCCCTCCATCTCTCCCTCTGTCAGTCTCCCTGTCTGCCCCACCTCTCCCTCCCTCTCTTTCCCCATCTCACTCTCTCCCCTCTCCCTCCCTTTCTTTCTCTCTCTCCATTTCCCTCTCCCTCCCTCTTCCCCTCTCCCTCCCTCCATCTGTCCCACCCTCCCTTGTACCACCCTCTCCTTCCCTGTCTCTCTTTCCCTCTCCCTCCCTTTTTCTCCCTCCCTCCGTCTCTCTGTCTGTCTCCCTGTCTGCCCCCCTCCTCTCCCTCCCTCTCTCTCTTTCCCTTTCCCACCATCTCTCACTCTCTCCCCCTCCCTTCCTTTCTTTCTCTCCCTCTTTCCCTCTCCCTTCCTTTCCTTCTCTCTCCCTCACCCTCCCTCGCTTTCCCTCTCCCTCCCTCTTTCCCTCTCCCTCTCCTTCCCTCCCCTCTCCCCTCTCTCTCTTTTCCCCTCCCTCCATCTCTCCCTCCGTCTCTCTCCCCGTATTTTGTGGGTGGTACAATATATTAGGTTGTTATCTCTGTGATGGCAACTTATCAGGAGCAAAATAATACACAGAAATTCTCAAAAGTAATGCTGAATCCTGGGTACTGGCAGATGGAGTGCTGTGAATCAAGCTTAATCTAAAAGGTGTACCTTTTCTTTTATGTATACTGAGAGTTATTTGCACCAAGACAAATTCCTTGTGTGTCCAATCACACTTGACCAATAAAGAATTCTATTCTATATTCTGTTCTATTCATCCTTTGCAATGTAATAGTGTACGAATCATTTTCTTCAGAATTTTCTTGATTCTACTGTTGGCTACACACACAAAAAGCTACCTGAACTTCTTACACATGAAAGAAAGGTATTTGTCATCTATCAAGGACTTCAGGAATAATGGAATGGATTATGGAACAAACAGAAAAATTGTTAATTTGTTCTTTTGGATAATTAATTATTAATTTATATAAATTGACATGGAAGTACTTTCAGTGCGTTTACTGGAATCCAAGTAATCTGGGACTTGATACTACTTATTAAATAGGATGAAATTAATATTTATGGCTATTATTTCAGGTTTACTGCTATTAAATCCTTGGGTAATTGTATACCTTAATCTTCAGCAGAATTATCAGTAGTTCACAGAATATAGTTGTTGTAAGTTCCTGAATCAAATAATAACATGAGCAACATAAAAACAGCCATTTTTATTTGAATCTCAATAAAAATGATTTTAAAAAGATTGTATTGTGGTAAAATCCAGCTGCTCCTACAGAATAAGGCAAATAGCGTGATCTGCACTGAAACAAGTTTCTCTAGAAAGTTACTATGGAAAAGCAAAGCTTTACAGAATAATCCTCCAGGGTAGAAATAAGCCTTCTGCAGCTTGGGAATGAGTGTCTCTCATATCTCCTAACAAGAAGCGCATCCTCTGTTTAGGAAAGAAAGAAGCTGACAGTCAAACCACAAACACATATGTTAAACCACCTTTGTGCAATATATTGCTATGCAAATTATGTCCTAAGAAATAACCCTTCCTGTATTTGAGCAAATGACTCCTAGATTGATATTCCCCAGTGTGCAGTGTGAGTCTCAAGTGCAAAACTTAAAAGCATATCACACAAATGGATGGGAATATGGTGATATTGCTGGCTAGTATTGCAGCAGAAAAAAGAGATGGAATTTATGCTAAGTTATGGAGACTGGCTGCTCTGAGGACAAATATGGAGCTGGCTTATCACATTATTCTAAATTAAACCCCAATGAGAATAACTGGCTGGCTTGAGAGAAGGGAGGTGACCATAATGTGTGATCATAAAATGAGCTCTCTGGTCTAGTGGACACAGGCACTGTGTTTCTAAACTGTGGCTCAGGGTAATGTATAAACCCAGTCTTAAGAATTTCAGAAACTATCTGCATCCCATTGCACACCTGGTTTTCTTTCCATGCAAAGAGTTACCTGCATATATTTGATCCACTGAGAGAGCTTCTTATGGATAAATGAGGATCTGCCACTGAAAGGAAAAGCTTTTGGCAAATTTAACCCAATGCATTTAGGAATGGGAATCTGAGCATATGAAACGGGTATAAACCTTTGGGATGGAATTTTTACTGCTGTGAAATTTTATATCATGTTTAAAAAATTGGAGCAACATAGAAAAATAAAATAAAAATTTCACCTTCTATTGCTCACTGTCCTAGTAATTTCTGGAAATAAAGTGTCAAGAAAACACCCATAGTATTTTGCAAGATGTGAAAGTTCTTTTTTCTTTTAACAAATACATGCTGTATAGCAGTTGCATCCGGAAGCTGTCAGCTCCCGTTGATGTGTTGCACAGTGGAAGAGTTAGACCCAGCTTTTAGAAAAATAATTTCAGCCCTTACCTATTTGCTAGATAATATTTACAAACAGATAAGAGTTTCCAATAATTGCCATAATCATTCCAGGAAATCTTTCCTAAAGGAGAAAGAATGAAACCATGGGTTTAGACTGGTTAACAACACATAAATTGCTTTCTAAAGTTCAGTAAATAGCCTTACAGTTTCTGTTTTTGAGATTGTGGTACAACATAACTATGGGAGTAGTAATATGGACATAATTTAAGCAAGAGATAGGTACCTTTGAAATTTTGAGAGCATATGAGGATCATAACACACAAAAAGACTATTGTTGAGATCTGCTATTCACAAAAGGGGTGCCAAAATCAATAAGGCCATTCTCTATGTTCCCCTAAAATAAGACCTAGCCCCAAAATAAGCCCTAGCCTGATTTTTTTTTTTGCCATGTAATGGCACTGGTGCACCACACAGCTTCCTGCCCCCTTCTGCCAATGAGCAAGCAGAAGAAGTGGGTCTCCCACAAATGAAAAAAAGACATCTCCCCCAAATAAGCCCTATTGCTTATTTTGCCCTCCCCCCCCCTAAAAAAAATATGACACTGGGTTTTATTTTGGGGAAAACACAAGTATCTAGAATAAAAGCTAGCCCCCACAAAGCACTTTGTATTCCAGGTGCAATTTTAATAAGGCCTAAAGATTTCCTGCTAAAGACTGTATTTGTCAACCTGTTAGTTTTGTACTTCAACAAGTATTTTTAAAAATGTAAGTGTAGCAAGATGCCTGGTGAGACACCATGTTCTCTGCCCTTGGTTTAAGCCAACACTTTAGATTTCCCAACTGGAGGCCAAAGAAGGATGCTTACAGTAGTTAGGGAGGCTGTGTGCAACGTTTAAAAGTTTAAAACTCTCGAGTTGCCAGCTGTTTTATAAAGCTTATTGGCATGAATGAAGCTTTCTTGAAGTAGTTACCGTCTTCTGTACTGCCTGCTTGCTTTGAAAGCTTTTGTAGTTCATTTAGGAATAGATGTGCAGCACTTCTGGTGGACCTGCCAGGATAGTGAAGTAGCAGTGCAAGCCAGTGTATGCAGAACTACCTCGGTACACCCTCAAAGCAGCCATACTGAGTCACAACAGCTTCAAGTATTTTGTACCAATGCATCTTGGCCTTCCAAATGCACAACCTTATTATGGATGGTCCTCTGCTTAACAATCCTGGGATTGACAACTGTGGCAAAAAAAAAAAGTCATAAAATCATGTGCGATCACTTAACTGCCTGGCTTAGCAATAGATAGCCTGGCCATAGGACAAGGACTACCTGCATATAACTGTATCATGGTCTCTAGCAAAAACCCACTGTATGATCCATAGAAACTCAGGGTGATCTAAGAGTGAGCCGTAATGTCAGATGAGACTTTCCTATTGCATTATAGCCACGTTGGCACAGTGGTTAGAGTGCAGCACTGAGGCTATTTCTGCTGACTTGTCAGCCGCCTGCAATTTGAATCTCACCAGGTTGATTCATCCTTCTATCCTTCTGAGGTGGGTAAAATGAGCACCCAGATTATTGGCTGCTCCTATAAACTGCTTAGAGAGGGCTGTAAAGTCCTGTGAAGTGGTATATAAGTCTAAGTGCTATTGCTATTAGCTTGAAATGGTGGGAATTTTCCACCAAATAATTCACCCTTAAAATAGAATGATGCCTTACAGTCGCAGAGAGTATGAACATAGGTAAAAGAAGGCGGGGTATTTAAAACTCAGAATTGTCTTGCTTTCAGATGAGTACAATGCCCTTCACACAAGCAAGGGTTGCATCTATGCAGTTACTGTTTGGAATAAAACTCACCTAACAGGTATTTGGGTCAGAAATATATAAACCAGGAAAGACATTTTAATACTGCCTCTTTAAGGGAATGCAAGAGCATGCAATTGGGTGTGGTTTCTCAAATGGCCATTAGATGGAGCCAGAAACCTGGATTGCCTGAGTCTTAGTCTCAGAAGATAGTGTGAATGTATCCTTCTTTCCTTCTGTTGGAAAGTATTGCTGTGGCTCCATTTTTTCCAATTGACTGATATTCCTGGATTTAATGTAAGTCTGATACTGAACTGTTTTTGACACTGGACTTTGATATTTGGATTATCCCTGGATTGCAAAACTGACTGAAATTTGTGAATGATTTTGGATTGCTTATTTTGGACTTTGCTTTAAACCTTTCTGGAAATAAAAACGTACATTTAATGTACAGTGTATCTGTATGCTATTTGTGTATTATTCAAACACTACTCTCCATACGTCTCCCTGTATGCGCTCATTCTCCACACGGGGAATTACCTCAACACTGGTTATGGGTCCAGGCCATACCAGGCTCAGATAACTGAGAGTTAGTGTGAATACACAGTACTGTATACAGACTGCTGTTTACTGTTTAATTGTGGTTTACTATCCTGGTAAAGATGGCACAACATGTCACTTCAACATGTCTATCACTGATAACCCGGTTGGATGAAACAAACTATGTTTCCTGGTCTATGAAGTGCAGTCTACTTCTGCATAAAGAAAGTTTATGGAATGTAGTTCAAGACACACCAGATGTAAATGCTTGGGATCCAGAAAATGAGTATGATGCCAAGAAGCTTGCTGACTTTAAACAGAACAATGAATAAGCTCTTTGTATAATTGGTCTGAGTGACCAGAGTGCTGGTCCATATTCGTGGAGAAGAGTCTGCTGCTAGGTTTTGGGAGAATTTGAGGAGGATTTATGTTCGTGACAGTGTAGGTGCACACATACATCTTACACGTAAACTGTTTAGAACACGTCTTCTGAAAGGTGGAGATATGTTAGCTCATTTAAACTTCATGAAAAGAACTTTTCAAGAGCTACATGAAAAAGAACTAATATTTTCAGAACTGCATCAAGTTTACATCATTCTTTCCTCATTGGATGAAAGTTATGATGACTATGTATCTTCACTGGAAGTTCTGCCCAGAGATAAATTGACATTGACTGACATAATTGGAAGGTTATTCGAAGAAGCAAGAAGACGGCAAGATAGAGACCAACTGAGGAAGGAACAACCACAAGAAGAGGATTTATCTTCAACTGCCTATAATGTTAGGAAATGTTTTTCTTGTGGGCCTTGAGGACATATTGCTAAATTCTGAAAGAAAGGAAAACAACAGAATACTGGCAAACATCAGAAGGCTAAGAAGAATGTTAGTTTAGCTATGTCTAGCAATTCAACTATAAACCATGATTTGTGGGTTGTTGATAGTGGAGCATCACAATGCATTTACTAAAGATAGAAACAGGTTTGTAAAGATGTCTACGAGTAAACAACATGTTTCATTGGCAAATGGATGGAAGATTAAGGCATCAGGTGAAGGTACTGCATATTGTTCTTGTATAAATGAACATTTAACTATGTTATATGTACCTAAACTGAAATTTAATTTGCTATCAGTAAGGGCTTTAGTTAATCTTGGTTCTGTAGTAACCTTTAGGGGAGATAACTGTATAATAGAGAAAGAGGGTAAAAGAGTTACTGCTACTTTAAAGAATGATTTATATGTGATACATGATGATCAGTTGAAGATGGCTAACTCAATTTATAACAATGTTAAGCCACATGATGAATGTATACATTTACTACATAGACATTTACTACACATGTCTAGGGCACATTAATTTCAAAATGCTCAAACAAACTGTTGAATTGTCGGAGTAAAATTGAAACCCTGTAGCAAGTATTTACACTGTAATGCTTGTAGTCAAGAAAAGAGTAAGGTTACTCCTGCAAACAGACTTAATGGGTTTAAGACCAAAGAACCTTTAGAGGTTGTTTTTGCTTACATAATTGGTCCTAAGAAACCAAGTTTAGGAGGTGCCTGTTATATTTTGAGTATTATGGAACATTACTCACGATATGGTTTCTGCTATCTTATGAAAAACAAAACAGAAACATTCCAACATTTCTTTAACTGGCTAAGGTTTGCTGAGAGAACAATGAAAAGTAAAGTAATTACTTTAGTAATTGATAATGGAACTGAATTTGTTAACAAAAGATTCCAAAATATGCTGAAATTGGCTGGTGTGGAGCATAAACGTTCTGCACCTTACAGACCACAACATAACTCGTTTATAGAACGAAGAGGGCAAACATTACAAGCCATGGCTCACACTATGTTATCTGACTCAGGTTTACCTGAAACACTGTGGGGTGAGGCCATAATGTGTGGTAACCATGTTTTAAATAATGTAGTAAATACAACAACTGGAGAATTGCCATTCACTCATTGGCATGGCAGAAAACCAAATTTAAGTTATTTACACACATTTGGAGCTCCAACATGGGTGCATATTCCCTCACAAGTAAGACTGAAAGGGCAACATAGAGCTAAGAAGTTATTTTTTGTGGGTTATGAGGCCAACCATAGAGCATTTAGATTTTGGGATCGAGGTACAGCTCATGTTTATTGTAGTGCTAGTGCAAAATTCTTGGGCATGTTGGGTGGGAAAACTGGAACAGGAATCCAGAAATGATATTATTATTGACACCCAAATAGTCCCTAAAGATGATATCAGTAAACAACACATAGCCATTAAAGAGGAAGAACAGGAGGAAGTAGAAGAACAGGCACAGGAAGAGGTAGAAGAACAGGAGCAGGTGGCATAGGAAAATCCACCAGTAAGCCCTGTATTTCCAAGATGTTCAACCCGAGTAACATGACCACCTGATAGATATCAGGCTAGTGTTGTATGCCAAGTGAATACAGTTCCAAGTAACTATAGTGAACTGAAAATGTATCCTGCTAAGGATCAGGCTGCTTGGCAGAAAGCAATGGATAAGGAACTGGAATCATTAAAAAGACTGGAGGTATATGAAAATGTTAAATTACCACCAGGTAAACATGCCATAGGATGTAAATGGATATATAAACTGAAGACAGGTATAAGATGGGACTGTTACCCATAAAGCCAGGTTAGTAGCACAAGGATTTAATCAGACAGGAAATGACTATGATGAGGTGTTTGCACCTAGTCTGAAGGCTACAACATTAAGGTCAGCATTAGTGTGGGCAGCTAAAGAAAAATACATTGTAAATCATTTGGATGTAGAGACAGCTTATCTGCACGCACCATTGCAACACACTATATATTTAAAGAAACCTTTAGGTCTCAAAAATGATAATACTGATAATAATGATTGCTGGAAATTGAAAAAGAGTCTTTATGGTTTGAAGCAATCAGGATATGAGTGGAACCAATGTATAGTTAAAGAATTAATTAAGATAGGCTTTGTAGCTGACATGGCTGATCCATGTTTGTTTAAAAGAGAAAATAATGGTGTAATGTCATTATTGTTATTATTTACTGATGACATATCATTAATCACCAAAACTGAACAAGAAGCTACTGAGATAATTTCACTATTGGAACAGAAATTTAAAATAAAACAATTAGGAGAAATCAAACAATATCTTGGTTTAAAGATAGATAGAACTAGGCAAGGATACAAGATCTCACAAGCAATTAAAATTTACCAATCATTAAAAAGTTTTAAAATGGAACATTGAAAGCCGGCTAAGACACCAATGAGCCAAGACTTTAGCCATAGTGATGTTCAAAGTTCTGTTTTTGATAAGAACATTTATCAGTCCTTGATTGGTAGTTTATCTTATCTCAGTAATTGGTCAAGGCCAGATATTGCATATAGTGTGAATCAATTAGCGAGATTTAATGCTAAGACAACTGAAAGGCACTGGCAAGCTGCTAAACGTGTGTTAAGATATCTGAAGCAGACAATGCATTATTCATTGTATTTGGAGCCAAAAGATGAACTGAATTTGACTGCATATGCTGATGCAAGGTTTGCTACAGACATAAATACACAAAAATCTACATCGGGTACTGCTGTATTATTGGAAAAAGTATTGATTGGATGGAGATCTATTAGACAGAAACATCTAAGTTTATCAACAATGGAGGCTGAATTCTCATGTTTGTCTTTACTATGTACAGATTTAGTTTTGTATAAGCAATTATTAATTGATATGGGAATTAATGTAACAGATCCTATTGTTGTTTACAAAGATAACCAATCAGCAATACAGATGGCTTCAAATATTGCTGTTAAAACAAGAACGAAACACACAGATTTAAGATATTTAAATGTGAGACAATGTGTGCAAAGTAAAATGATAAAACTGGAATAATGTATGTCAGAAAACAATATAGCAGATCATTTTATAAAGGCCCAAGGCTCCATAAAGCATAAAGCTAGCTGTGAAGATTATGGACTTAGAATGCAAGGTTGTATATATTATCTTATGCAAAAGGGGAGAATGTTAGAAATATAAGTCATCGAACAGGTATTTGGGTTAGAAATATATAAACCAGGAAAGACATTTTAATACTGTCTCTTTAAGGGAATGCAAGAGCATGCAATTGGGTGTGATTTCTCAAATGGCCATAAGATGGAGCCAGAAACCTGGATTGCCTGAGTCTTAGTTTCAGAAGAGAGTGTGAGTGTATTCTTCTTTCCTTCTGTTGCAAAGTATTGCTGTCGCTCCATTTTTTCTAATTGACTGATATTCCTGGATTTAATGTAAGTCTGATACTGAACTGTTTTTTGACACTGGACTTTGATATTTGGATTATCCCTGGATTGCAAAACTGACTGAAATTTGTGAATGATTTTGGATTGCTTATTTTGGACTTTGCTTCAAACCTTTCTGGAAGTAAAAAACCTACATTTAATGTACAGTGTATCTGTGTACTATTTGTGTATTATTCAAACACTACTCTCTATACGTCTCCCTATATGCACTCATTCTCCTAACGGGGAATTACCTCAACAGTTACCAATAATGTATCACCCATGGATTCTCATTCTTAGTCATGTTGCAAAATTCTGCCCTCCTAAAAGCTATGCGTAAGCCAATCCCTACCTAAATATACCTCTGGTTATAATGTGTGAAAGTTACCATTGCGTATAAACCAGGAGCCAAGATAGTGTTCTTCTCCCAATCCATCAGGTTGTTCAGAAGGAAATGAATTGAAATCAAATCTTGAACCATCAGTCCACACAAAGGTTCCCTCCTGAGGAAGTTTACAGAGTTTGTTAAAATAAATGTACTGGAATAAAAGATTACCAGGATCTTCAAACAACACCAACATGTTTTATGTTTTGTGCAGAGCCAACTTTCTTTAATCTTGCACCCTCCAAATATGCTAGACATTATTTCCCATAATCAGAGGGGCAATTGGTTGAAGACAATGCATGGGAAAAGGGAGTTGGGAGAAGGATTTGCAAAGCATAATCAATCACACTTTGCTATGTTGAAAGTTGTCTGTCCTGAGGCAGGAATAAAGGGGGGGGGGTGTAAAACCTGGTGCCTGTCATGCCCCAATTGGAATCTGATTCTGAGGGAGAGGTGGAACAGCTGACAGGGAGTAGGGGTGTGGCTCCAGTAAATGTGGAGGAAACTGGGGAAGGGTACAGGCCGGCTGGGCATTCAGAGGAAGACCAAGGCCCACCCCCTCTTCATCCTAAGGTACGCAGGGAGGAACGGATAAGGGAGCAACGTGGTTTATGGGGGAGGAAAGGGCCCTGATCCCCTTCATGGGCTGCAGCTGGGAAGACTGTTTAAAAGGGCAAACTGCACATGGCAAAGTTGCTGGAAGCAAAGCGTGCATTATCTTTGTCGAGGCTTATCTAGGTCTATGTGTACCTTGTTATCTTTTGGAAGTCTGCAAGTTATTATCCTGTTCCGTCATGTTAATTACTTAAGCGTGGTTTGTGTTGTTGTTTTTTTACTTTTATCTGTATTTTGGGTTCAGACTGCATTTCTTCCCTTTCTAGACTGTTTTGGACTTTGTGGGCCAAGTTGAAGGCATTAAAGGGAATTTATCTATTTTGGTGACTTTGTTATTTTTGTGCCACGTCCTGGGTCATCACAGTGCCTTTCCAGATCAGTGATTAAGCATTGATGTTGCCTTTTTTAAGATATAAAAATATTACCTTGAAGGTGTCATGTGCACCAATCCAGTAGGCCTCTCCTTTCTTGTAGTCCACTGGTCTGCCCATCAAATGAAAAATGAAATCATTTTCTTCCATGCTATGGACAGAGGCCAAGTGGGAGCTCGGAGTGTAACTCTGACAAGATATCTAAGAAGCAATCACAGTTAAGAGCACACCCACTTTTTATCAATCCCAGAATATCGGTTTCAGAAGAAGTTTATGCAAACATCCTAATCAAATATTTAACATGAGCTTTCCAAATCAATGTAATTAAGTGTTTTTGAAATATTTGAACTGAGCTTTTCAGAAGTTTGCGTGCCATAAGAAAACTCAAAAATTGTGTTACAAGGTTAAGATAAGTGCTTGAAACCCATTCTGCATTCATAAAGTGGGGCAGGTTGAAAAAAATCATCTTTAATAAATCTATCATATCCAGACTGCAAAAACTGAAGGACAGCAAAAAGCTACAAAAAATCTTAACTCTTTGCTAATGATTGCTCAGAGTTCTACAGGCAGGTCTAATTTTAATCATTGTTTTTGATTCAAAAGCAAATTACTCAGTAGATCCATTTAGCGGATTATTTAGAATCCTAAGTGTCAGTGCTGTGCTTTCAGGCGAAGGTCCATTGACTATTACAGTGGTAGTAACTTTTTAGCACCGAGTGTCCAAACTGTGTGCGCGTGCATGTGCAAGCAGAGACCCGAAGACCAGCTGTTCGGTGGGAGGCAAGGCATCCCAACACCAGAGCTTTGCCAGAGGTGAGGTCTTTTTCTTTCATGAGCGTATTTTTCATCATTTGCAGGGAAACAGAAACTCACAAAAGAAATGCCACAGAGAGCTGAGCTTGGGCGATGGCGCATGAGGCCATAGAGCGGGCTCTGCGTGCCCCTGGTGGCACGTTTTGCCCAGGGTTCACCATCACTGAACTAGAATAAGCAGGAGGCACTACTGAATTCAATTATCAGACCGGTTGGTTTGTTGGCTTGATACCTCTTAAAGCAAATATCATCTGCTATCATGTTGAGGAGAAAAGAGCAGGTTGCAGTAAGCTCACTAAATCTAAAGTATTCTATAGGTCATGGGTTGCCAACCTTTTGGACCTCAGGGACCACCAAACTCATAATTTTTAATCCCAGAGACCATTAACCAGTTCTGTGGGCATGGCCTAATTTGTGGGTGTGGCTTGTGGTCATATGACTGGCTGGGTATGGGTTGTATGTAAATATTATAAGTATTTATATAAATATTGAATCTTTTATTAAAAAAATAGCAACTTTTACCCAAAATCAGGCAAAGCAGGCAGGCAGATTGAGATGTCACAGAATCATTTAGTGATCTATCTGCCATCGGCTAGCTCAGACTGTCACATAAAATTTGCTTGCCATGAATCTGCACTGAATAATAGAACCTTCAGTCCTCAGGGAGGTTCGGCTGTGCTTAAAAGCAGAGCCAAAGATCTAAAGACTAGCTAGAAAGCAAGAAATCCAGCCATTTTCTGCTTTCTAGCAAATCTAAATCTGGCACAGAGAACAGATGATGGTCGGGAAAAGAAAAAAAATAGCAATTTAGCAGGCACGTTTGCTGGGTAAGGAGTGAGTGGATGGGAACGATTCCCATGGGCCATGTGGGTGGCGCAGCCTTTGTTTCTGTACAGCCTGGATTAATAGCTTTGGGGGGGATGCTCTGGGCGTGAGATTTCTCTGAGGCCCACCAAAATTTTCTTGCAGCCAAGCAGTGGCCCGCGGCCTAGCAGTTGGTGACTGCTGCTATAGAGTGCCTCTATTCATTCCCAAAAGCAATATTTGTAGCTAGCATAAGACTAAAAACTAGGAAGAAGACAATGACCTCAAACAAAAAGTGACTTGCAAATATTTTGGCTTGTGCATATCTAGGTAAGACTAACTAAACTGTGGCACTGTGCTACTTTGCATCTTTGAGAAGATGGGGACATAGATGGTAGGTTACCTAAATTGCATTATGTAGGAAAAGCACTTAACTATTGTTGGCAAGGTATGTGAAGAGAGTTAGATGCATGTCTGTGGTTCTAAGTCATGGTCAAAATCTAGTTCACTTAAAGCAATTAAATCACTTTGAGGACAGAACACAATTTTATTAACATGCCAAAAATAATACAGCGCAGTAACTACTACCTAACTACGAGGTCATCATATTAGCTCTGAGACAAGGTAAATGAGTAGAAACCATTCATTCATTCTTTCATTCAAAATGTTCACGTAGCCACTTATCTTTTAACCAATTCTGGGTAGCTCCCCATCAAGTTAAAACAGTGCATAAAATCCTATTAAAACTATAAAACTAAATGCATTAAAACATTAAATTTGGCTTCCTGGCCGCAAGAGAAACTCCTCTCCGCGTCTTCTCCCTGTTGTCACTCAGGTTGACTTCAGCTGCCTATGGATGTTCTCTTACAATTAATTACAACAAGCAATTCATATGTAGGGGTGTGGGGGGGGAAACATCTCATAGGTTTGGTCGCAAATATTCTTGCTCCCAGGGTCTGCTCTACCACTGTATCCCCATCACTTACCTCAGCTTCAGTCCAGGTGTATCGCTGCCTCACAGCCTTGTAGCAGGCAGACTTATATTGCACCCAGCCACTTGCACACAAACCCTGGGCACAAAGACAGGTCTGGGCAGAGATATCTGATCCAAAAGGAAGTATAAGCAAAGATTTGGTCACTACATATTTCAGCTCATTTTATTTATCCCCACTTGTATAATCCAAGTGGAATCGATCTACTTGTAATCTGGGGGAAGAGAAGGTATGTGAAGGGGCCGTTACAGAAATGATGTATTTCTATGCCTTTTACTCTATTATCTCCTACTCAGTGTCAGTCCCGGGACCTTATGATATAATTAAAAACAATCCAGTTTATTCTTTCTTAGAAATCCTCCATGAAATATATTATATCCAACCAATCAAGAATTGCTATTTAATCCTGCAGCCTTTATCTACAAAGGAGTAGAGCAATCCAATCCTCAATTTACAACAGTTTGTGGCTGTTCAAAGTTACAATGGCACAGAAAAAGATTACTTATGACCATTTTTCACCCGACTTTTGTACCATCCCCATGATTATGTGATCAAAATTCAAATGCTTGGCAATCGGTTCACATTTAGGACCGTTGCTGTACCCCAAGGTCATGCCATCATTACCTGTAAAGAAGTACACAATATGGACTTTGGGGTTTTGTTGTAATTAAAAGGAGGCATTGATATTGTCGAGGAGATACCGTACACTCTTAAAAACTGCAATCCCAGGCTTTCTTCCCCCAAAGTCAGACCAGTGCCTGAATCTTTTGGCCCATACCTCTGGATAGGAATACATCAAAATAATCTGCAACATAGATATCGTCTTATTTTGTATTTCCTATTTTTATCCTTTGTTGCTTCTATTTTTCCCTTGCTGTCTGCCGAATGCTACTACTGCTACTATCATTACTACTATTACTAATACGTATATCTGACAGTTAATTTAGTAGAAGTTCCCAGATTCTTACTTTTCTCTTTTCTCCTTTGAACTAGTGTAAACTCACCATGCATGGAAGTGATGCCCAGAAAGGTAGAGATAAATAACCAGGACCACATTCTTGTTGAGTAGAGGCAGCTCAAGCTGTCAGTCGGGAGATCAACAGGAGAGAGTCTGAAGAGCTTGAAGTTCCCCCTTGTATTTATGAGAGAAAAACACTGTGTAAATAATAATATTGCACAATTAATTTTCCTAAATTGCATAAGTTGGGCAAGTGTACACAGTATCTTGGTTGAAGATCTTTCTTCCTTATTTTAAAAAGAAATCTGAATACACAATACTGCTCAGCAAAGTCATCTCTAAAGTTGAAGACAAACAGAAATAAAAGTGTGTATATATATATATATGTGTGTGCTGTTTAGCTTCCTTCGGGTATTATCCCACGTCATTGTAGTTCTGTTAAAGTTGTAGCAACGTTTCAGCAGAATCTCATCTGCCATCCTCAGGCCATCCTCAGGCTCAGATGAGATTCTGCTGAAACGTTGCTACAACTTTAACAGAACTACAATGACGTGGGATAATACCCAAAGGGAGCTAAACAGCACACATGTAAGTATCCGCGAAAACCTAAGAAAACATATATATATATATGCTGTTCAGCTTCCTTCGGATATTATCCCACGTCAACCGCTACCTCAACGCCCAATCCCACCACCACCCAGCACAGATAAATTCCGTAGCAAAAACACTAATTACCAGAACCAAACACCTGGCAGATAAGACACATATAAAGACTGAACTATGCACCCTGACTGAAGTATTGACAGCCAATGGCTTCCACAAAAACAAAATCACCAACTTGATCCACAAAAACACACCAAGACACAACAGAGACCTAGAAGACCAACAGACCTATGGAACAGCTGTCTTGCCCTACATAAGAGGTACTACAGATAAAATCAGTAAGATACTACACAGGCATCACATCAAGACTGCCTTCAAAACAGACAAAAAAATAGCAGCCATCCTGAGGAACCCCAAAGACAAAACTGACCTGGAAAACCAAGGCATATACGAAATTCCCTGT
>BLBF01020092.1:0-38882 GCA_015471245.1 Laticauda colubrina | reverse complement strand
TAGTATTTCACCTAAAACAGTTAGGGTGAACAATGTTATCCCTAACAGTGATGCCGCAAGTTTGACATCCCTGCTTTATTTGAATGCCTTTCATAATATATGGTTATCCTAAAGTTGCTTTACAGACCTGGCTTTCATGGTACAAAGCTGCATGCTGCCCCCTCATACTTTTTTTAAAAAAAAAAAAATCAGAGGATGGGAAACTCTGGGAGGCAATGCCAAAGTGCATTTTTCTTTCTCTATTTAATCAATAGCATTGCCCTCCAGAGTTTCCCATCCTCTGACATTTCCTTTGTTTTCTTTGGATGAATATGA
The DNA here is from genome assembly GCA_015471245.1 of Laticauda colubrina. Lineage (NCBI taxonomy): Eukaryota > Metazoa > Chordata > Lepidosauria > Squamata > Elapidae > Laticauda > Laticauda colubrina. Next base: position 38,567 of record BLBF01020092.1, on the reverse strand, counting down.
TTGGTGGAGATGGTGATGCACACACTGCAGCATCCCTGAACAACAAAAAAGGGAAGCAGATTCATCCATATAACATTTCTGATATTGATACCCACAAAACTTTATCAAAAAGTGTCTGGACACTCATATAGAGCAACCAAAACAAGCTGTGAAAAAGATAACATTGCCATAAATCAAAAACATCTCAGAAATCAGTAACAAACTATTACAACCTCATGGAATCACTGTAGAACACAAACCAATTAAAGCCCTTCAAACATCCTAAATAATTTTTTTTTAAAGCAGCAGATCCAGAAAAAAATAGGAATCATCTACAACATATAGCGTAAGGACTGCCGCAGCCATTATGTAGGACAAAAAATTGGCAGAAGACTAGAAGATCACATCTATGAACACAAACTTATAATCAGAAAACATGATGAAAACTCCTTAATTTCACAACACATGGACAGACTTAACCATAGCTTCAAATGTGTTATGTGTTTTTTTTTCCTTTTGTTTATGGTTTAACATTAAGAAGCTAAAACAATAGTTTAGTGAATAGGCATGCCAAGTGTTCTATATGTAAAGTGGGTGACTCCAAATCTGCAAACCTGATTGGTCAAATAAACTAAGCATTGGATTGGTTCACTAGGAACCAATCCAAAGAGCTGCTGAAAGGTGGCAAATTTAAGCAACTGCCATTGGCTACAAGCAGGCAAGCCAGCCTGTATAAAAGGCTGACCTCGGCTTCAGCCAAGCGTTCCTATTTACTGACTAGTTAAAGAATAAAGCAATTGTTGTTGGAACCCGGTCTACCTCGTGTGTTTTCTGAACAAAACACCAAGTTTGTAGCATTTGTTTATAAAAGTAACCTATTAATAATACATCAAACTTTCTTACCACTTGTGAACTAGTCCAGGAAAATTGTATGTTTACTTCAACCCTTGTTTGGCCTTCTTTACAAACATCCATGTTACAATGGCCTCGTTTGTTCAATTCATATTGTCAGATTTGGCATGTCTAGCCATCTCAATATTTATTTATTCTTCTCTGTTCTTTCCAGTTCTATTGCATAGTGTTTTCTTAAGTGGGCCATGCAATTTGCAGAAAATGTATCTTTATTACTTGTGATGTTTGGCCATATTGCTTTGCTAAATATAAAATGGTGCCTGGAAGGGAACAAAGCCATTATGTGGAATAAATGAAAGGACAGAGTGCTGTTACTAATGTGTGTGCAACCAGAAACTGAAAAGGCTGCTAGCGTCACACCCAAGTGATAGACTGTGCTGCTTATGGCAACATAAAATGGCTCCAACAATAGCAGAAGAAAGGAAAGCAAATTGTTGTTGTGGGGGGAGGGTGGGTGGATATCAAAGAAAAGAGCCAGGAGCATTCTCCAAAATGTTTCACTACAAGAATCTTTACCACCCCCAGCTGAGGCAATCAAGGCTAATGGGCACATTAGCAGACCGAAGATTATATTTCAAAAGAGCTGTGTAGCAAAGCTTCAGGGCCATCCAGCTGACCAAAGCCCAGAAAAGCCACTCACCTGGCCCCTCTGTCACAGAAAGACAGCAGAAAGGCTCATGAACAGCACAGACAAAAATTTACTAGGGTACTGCAAATGAGCATCTAACAGAGCTGTTAAAAAAAGTTACTTTCTGAGGAAAAAATATGGCTCTTCAGTTTTATGGTCCTTCTTCTGAATGCTCTTGCTCCATCCCTATAAATCCAGGTTGCCAGATTAAAGGAAAAGCCATCTTGTCCCCTGCTAAATAATACACACTGTGAAGTGATTTTGCTGCAAGGCATGCACTAACACAGTCTTCCCCGACTCTCTCGTGCAATTTAAAAACTCACTTAGCTAGACATCTCTAATCAGAATTCACTATGTTAAATCAGAATCCTTCTATCCTAGTATGTTTATGTCACATTAATCAGATTTGATCTGGAAGATTAAGTTCTAGATGTTAAGAATGACATTGGTAACCAGGAATGCATTCAGAGGAGGACAGTAGTGATAGTCAGATATATGAAGAACAATCCTTTGGGGAAAAGTTCAAAGTTCAAAGGAATGTGAAACGCCTTGCCCAAAGAAGAGAAGAGTTTTCAAATAAGCAAAGAACTAGAGTCTAGGAAGATATTAAACTTTAAGAACTATCTAAAATCCTGCTCATGAAAAAATATATTTGAAGGAGTAGAGCCAACTGTCTACTTTCTCCTTTATATACTCTTGATTTATATCATGCACTGCAGTAATTTGCTTGCATTACATCTACTAAGAAAATTACATGGAGATGTCAAAAGTTGAGCTTAGTAGGAAGGAATCTTTAATTTGTTTACTAGAAGTACAACTATTTAAATAATCAATCAATGAGCATCATCAAATAGAGATATATTAGTAGAGCATTGTTTAATCTGCTAACACTAGTGATGTAAATGACAGTCAACACTCTAGGTTTGATATGTTCAACATGGAAGGGCAAATCTTAAACATTTGGCAAAGTCTTCAGTAGTTTTCGGTGGTTAAACCACTTAACAATATTTGCAGAGATAAATAAGCTCATTTCACCCTTGTCAGTCTTCAACTAGTTCATGAACATAGTGCAGTTGTTAGAAAGCAGAAAATTAGATTTTAGGGTTGTTGTTGTTTTCATTAACCTAAATGAGAATTAATTCATTTTTGCCCCTCAGGAAGCTGCATCTTCCATTTGCAGGCTTTTTGTGAGCGATTCCAGCTAAATAGCTGAATTGTACAAGAGCTTGTTTAATTTACTATAAGCTGATTCATCCAGATTCACACAGTTTTTGTCCTATTGTGTCCCATGTATATGCAGAACTCTGGCTTCACAGCAATTAAATCATGATAGAATAAAATCTTAATTTTGGGGATCCCAATTTTCTAATTATTACTATTGATATTTAAATAGATTATACAGGAACTAAATTGATCAGAATGTTAGGACTCTTCACAGAGTGTGGCTGTTATGGTTCTTTTTTATTGCTGCTCCAAGACACCAAACAACCTATTTGAATATAATAAATAAATGTGCAGTACTGTATATATGGGGATGGGGTTGGGGGAGATCATGTGCCAAGGTGGGATTCCGTTTCCCAGTCTTTTGTATTCTTTAGTAATTTGAAATGTCTTTTCCATTTTTATGCAACAATAAAATTATTTCTGCTTCAGAAAAAAAGACCATCCAGACATGAGATTGGCTATCCAGATTTATTTTTAGGTTGAAGCAGAAAAGCATAAATAATTAACCTCAGAGGTATATTAGATGAGTGATTTGAAAAGAGTAAACAGTGAGAATATCTGAAGATACTAATACTGTACAAGGATAGGAACGGTGTCTTTTTCCAAAAAAAGCCTTTGTTTGTAAACCCAATTCATATAATCAAAAGTTTAACTTGGAATAATTATTCCATGGTAATATACGGAATTTATTTCTTGATAGGGAATGCTGTTTTTCATGTTCCCTTTATATGTTTGTCTCAGGCATCTGGATGGCCTTCCTGGATCCAGAATGTTAAGGGGGACATTTTTTTCCTGTTTCACCAGGATTCTTTCTATATTGCTAAATGTTGGGGGGGGGGAGTTTGTTTTGAACACAATGCAAGTAAGAGCATTGATTTTGCATGCTGTCTTTTTAAATAGGTAGAAATAGAACAAAAATAAATAAATATCTAGGTTTTTTAAAAAATAAAATTGCTGTGTTTCCTTATGTGTCAAACCCAACTTAGTCAATAAATAAATTGTAAGTTGTGAAAGCTTTCCCTTCTAACCTGAATTTTGTCCCTTCAATCATCACTGAACTTCACTATTCATTTAATTTATTAAGCTTAAATATATTGAATGAGAGTGTTGTATTTTTTAAGGGGGGAAACCCTTCCAGTCTAAACTGATAATCACTTAGCATTTATTCTTTCTAAACATATTTGTTGGAGATTAAATTGAGACCAATTTGCAATTTCCTTGTCTTTCAGCTATAATCAACATACTGGCAAGTTCTCTGGAGCAGCCAGCTAGCTTGTGATCTCTGTGGGGTGCCACTCTATTTTGACCTCAACTAGGCAGGCTTTCTATTTGTGCAGACAAATGCATCATTGTTTCATCGCTTTGGATTATCTTGAAAACACTTATATTAATTCTAGATTCCATATGGCAGGCATTATGTGTGCGGTTAATTATCAGCAAGTGACAGATATTTTTGCATTCCACAGCTGGAATGTTATATCATCATTTAGTGAAAGTGACCTTATCCCTTCTGAGCATTGGCAGGCCTAATAAAATATATTTTGTGTTTTAGAGGTTTCTTTCCCCATAGGATAATTATTGGGCTCTAAATATAGTATCATTACATGTATACATGTTCCAATGAATATAATGGGGTGCAGTCCTAGATATAAGGTAAAGGTAAATGAGTCCCCGTGGATTTTACTCTGCTAGTTCTGCTGACTATAAGGAGTAGTCTCATTTCTTTTCAAGGCCACTGAGCCAGCGATGTCCAGACATTTCCATAGTCATCTGGCCAGCACGATGTCACAGACCACTATTACCTTCCCACCAAAGTGGTGCATATTTATCTACTTGCATTTGCATGCTTTCGAACTGCTAGGTTGGCAAGAGATGGGGCAAAGACAAGAGCTTACCCTTTCACGTGGTGCCCAGGTGTTGAGCCTAGGCTGCTGGATTTCCAGCTGACAAGCCAGCATCTTAACCACTGAACCCCTGTGCCACACCCTAGATATAAGTGGATAAAAAAATTCAAGGAGGCCTCTTCACTATAGGTAGTAGAGCTAACTGGCTTTACCAGAGAGAAAGCAAAGGTGGGGTAAACCACACAAAACTTGGCGTCAGACACTAAAAGATGACTTACAGACAGTGAACATTGAATAGGAAGATGTCAAAGGTGCTGTCACGAATAAGACTCATTGGATGAAGCTTGCTGCCCTGTGTACTTCATGTGAAAGAAACCAATGATAAGTATAGCATAATGGTTAAAGTGTTGAATGACACTCAACCCAGGCTCCACATAACAACACTAATGGTATTGAGCCTACCCTGAAGTCTAACCTATCTCTCTTTGAAGATTCTCCAGGTTCTTTCTTAAACCTGTTTTAGGTTTAAGTTTTAGTTCCACGATCAGGAACTATTGAGGCACTGAGTGTCTTAACTGAGACAGCCAGTTTATCCTAGGCCAACCTATTTCATAGGGTTGGTGTTGGAGGGAAAAAATGAATTTTCTATATAAATAAAAGAAGGGTATTAATTTTACTTATACAACATAATAGGGAAGAACTCAGTATAGAAAATCAGATTCAATGGGCAAAAGTGATTTAGACAGTTGAGGATATTCACAAAACCCTGTCTGCAACTCTTTAAAATAGCTATGTCTTTTCCTGAGGTGATGAAGCTGCTCTCCTCAGGAGATGCATTTTCTGGAGAAAATAAAACATTTGGTTTCTAATATTCCCAGAGGTGTTTCGTGCATATTAATCCTTACATACTCTGATTCACATTGTACCTGTTAATCTGGAAGCCTTACAATGAACAGAGCCTATGGAGATTCTCAGTCATCCAAGTCATGTTTGTCCCAAAGGTGATTTTTTCTTCAAAAGGCAATTGGGATTTCTTTGTTTTTCCTTGAAGACATTTTGATTTTCATCCAAGAAGCTTCAGCAGTTTTGATTGGGAGGTGGTGTAGATGGAAAAATTAGTTCCTTCCATTTCTCTTCCACAATCACCCACTCTTCCAATTTACCCATCCCCTCCATCATCCAGTTTTTCTTCAAGGAAAAACAAAGAAAGTCCTGTTGGCTTTTGATAAAAGCAACTTTGAGACACAAAGGAAAAATAGGTTTCCTGCAACAAATTAGACAAATTGCTTGGTTTTGGACAGGTTGGGAATTTGGAATTAAACTTGTGCAGCTATCAAACAAGGTTTGCATTAAAGTATTATATAGTTTTTAAATGAAATGTGCTCTAACAAAATAATGATATTTATTTATTAATTTTATGTCACCCATTTAACCAAAAGATGACATATTAAAATATGTCCATGTAAGGAACAAAATAATTTGTTTTTGTATTATTAAGTCAGTTTATTATGTATTTTCCAAGGTATTCACACATGTAAACATGCCTTTTCAGTAGCTGGGCTCCCTGACTAACTTTTAGTGGCAAAGAATATCAATATCAATATATCAGTATAACTGGTGACTTCTGAAGCAAGGTTTTTGTTCTTTAGAGGATTGAAAATGGTTTTATACTTCCTGGAATGTGGGATATCAAGACTTTGTCCTTAGATATGTTCCCTATTAGCATGCAAATCAGCACAGAGCACTGAACAACTACAGAGAGATTAGGGCTTGTTTGTTTTTTAAGAGCAGTCCTGTCATTCAAGGAAGAAAAAATAAGAATATAAAAGGGTATATCTTTATTTTGTAATTATAAAAAATATTCCTTGAAACTTAGTCAAGCATTGATCACTGTTTACTTCTCCCCATTTACTTTAAAAATAAATGGGAATTGTTAGTGTTAAATAAGTAACACTGTGATCTTTACTCTGACAAATAAGCAGTTCTCTACTGAAAGGCAATAGCAGTAGACTTATACTCCCTTCTCTAAGTGGTTTATAGAGTCAGAGTTTTCCCCAACAATCTGGATTCTTATTTTACCAACCTCAGAAGGGTGGAAGGTGAGTCAACCTTGAGCCAGTGAGAATAAAACTGCTGGCAGTTGGCAGAATTAGCCTGCAATACTGCATTCTAACCACTGTGCCACCACAACTCTGGTGGCAAAGGCAAGATTGCTTTGCATTGTTCCAAACCTAATAGTCAAAAGAGCCTTTTTGCTCTAAAGTTTGCTTAGGAGTTAGATTATCTCTATATTCTACAGGTCAGCCAGGGTGATGGGCATGAAGCTCCATACTTTACTGTATTCATTTAGGTGGTAGACTGAGAAACACAACTCTGGTTGTCCATAGAAACAGAGAACCTTTGCTACTATCCTGTCTATCCAGCCCTCAGATCATGTCCCTGAGATGGCTACCTCACACTTTCTCATGGAAGGACCAGCTTTCATTATTAATGTATTTTCTGATTATGATACTTCAGGTCTGAAGTAGCATCCAGTTGTGAGGGAAGGATGTACAGAGAAATACCAAAAGGTTAATTCTACTGGATATTGGACAGCTTCTAGCTGGCATCCTGGAGAGATATTGCAATAAACAAGCAGGGAAGGCAGAGTGATTGAAACTGGAGAAGTACTAAAATAGGGAGAAGAAAAAGAGAAAGGGATGAGGAATATGGCTTCTTTATTTCACTTAGGGGGGGGGATTAAATGGCTGTTATTGGGCATAGAAAGCACTGGCCTCCTTTCCTCCTTCCTTTCTTTACCAACAGTAGACAGAAAGATGGGCTTGAATGGAAGGAAGACATGGGAAAGGGAGAGGGAATGGGATTAAAACCTTTCCCATAGATGGGCAATTACATGCACATGTACACAATTTAAAAGCCACAGTAAAGATATAAAACATAGTTTCAAATTACTATGCCAGCTAAAAGAAAGTGTATTCACAATCCCAAATTATGTAGCCTAGGTTGGAGGTTTAATCAAATAATTATTTTACTTTCCTATGATTTTGGTGGGAAGATGCTTGAAGCATGTATAAACTCAGAATTAATTAGAAATCACAGAATAATAGAGTTGGAAGGGACCTTCTAGTCCAACCCGCTGTTTATACCATTTCAGATAATTGGTTGTCCAATCTCTTCTGAAAAACCTCCAGTTTTGGAGCACCCACAACTTCTGCAGGCAAATTATTCCATTCATGTAAAATGGAAGAAAGGCAATATATGAATGTGAAAGTTCCCAATTAAACCTGGCATTTCATAATATGAGTAAAAGCTATTCAGTACCATGAAAATGCCCATCATTTAATCTATAGCATCTTGAACTGTTCTCCCAAAGGCCACTTTCCCCTACCCTCCAAATTCTTCTTTAATGAATTCTTTCTTTTTGTTATCCATTTTCACACCAAACAAAGGGATTTTTATAATATTTTCCTTTTGATATAAATAAAATATAACAGCTAATCTTACTGACAAACTGACTCATTGCTATGTTCATGATCCTATCTGTGAAAATACTCTGTTATTGAACAGATGGTAAACATATTTTTTTTACTTAAACAGCACATTCAGCCTCTATAAGTTACTTGTCATGTTTCCAAACCAAGCCAGAAAAAGAAGAGGCCACACTGTGAGAAGAGCAGGTCTCTTGGCACATAATGAACAATACAAATACAAGGTTTCTAGACAGCATTACTGGCTTCTGCTAACCATTTGGACTCAGCACACCCCACCCTCCTGTTTCTGGTTGCTCCCAGTGGCTCCAGCAAGTAGTCTTTGAGCCAGGTTGCTCCCTGGTCAGCTCCAGCAAGTACTCTTCAGGCCTGGATGGCTTCTGAACTGACTGCAGCTTGCTTGCCTCCTCTCCCAGTGTGAGTCCCATCATCTGACACCCATCTGTCCCCCTATGCACCCCTCTTCCCCTGCATGTGTGGGGCAATTCTGAAATGGCACATTGTGGCAACTTTGAATGGCATGCTGTCTCCGATGTTGACAGGCGGCCCGCTCTACCAATCTGGAAGAGAGCAAGCACATGCAGAGATTAGTGGACCCACTGCCCACCCTCTGGTGTCCTGCCTGGCGTCAATGGATTTTCCTTATGACACTTGTTGATCAGTCTTTCTCCCATACATCTCGGCTCATTGCTCATGAGGCCTCAGCCATGGGGTACCCTTTCCAATGGACTAAGTACTGCAGGGGGGGCCTATGCACCTGAGAATCTAATACTTGGCTTATTTCATAGTGGGTGTCTCCATCCACCATTATGGGTCTGGGCAGGGGTGGGAGTACTGCTTGATGCCACCCCCGGCTTCAGCAGGCTGCTGCTATCAATTTTAATTTTAGATTGTTTTTTTATGTTCACATATTAGCAGAATAGTGCAATATGTGTGAACAGATAATTCCAGGTTTATTGGTCCCATTTTACTATTTCTCATAAAACATAGGCTTCTGGTGAAGCTGATGAAAATGCTGTCTTGTGATCTCCAAGTAGCACTACTTGAATTAAGAAGTTTCTTGATAGCAATCAGAGTAACAGCTACAGTATCTAAATTTAGATTTATTTATCAAATGCTTTATAGTATTTCCAACAAGAATTTGGTAAAATGATTACATTTGGGGGTTCTTACTTCTGATCATGCTTCCTAGATAATTGACAGAAAACTATATGCTGTTTCTCAGGGAATAGGATATCTGTTCAAGAGGGTTTAAGATAAATTTCTTCAATAATTGAGTTGATTAAATATGAAAATTTTGTAACTCTTTCAGGAATTGCCAAATGTTACCATTTGAAGAACTAAAATATTAGGCAGACACAAAGAGATTTCTTTGTTGGAGCAATTTTTTTTAAATAGATCTGCTCTGATCTTTATCAATCATAAAACAAAATGTTTGCCATGGGAAGTTTGCTAAATTAAGCTTTCTAGATGAAGCCACCTTACATTCTAAAAACATAAATTTGTTTTTAGCTGGTAATTCCAAGTTGTATAAAATCATGTCATTCATATTTAAATTAATAAAGTATATTAAATATACCTTAACAAATGTCTACAAAGGATAACATATTAAAAAATTTAAAAGGAAAAAATTACAGAAGGGAAGATACAAAGGAATACAGATAAACAAAAAGAAAAGAAAAAATAGCTTCCAACTATCTTTGATACAGCTACAGATAAATATTAAACTATTCAATAATCAATATTTCTATCATCATAAACATTTAAAATCTTCAAACCTCAAAATTAATCCAGCATTTCTTTCAGTTTCTAGCAAAAAATATCAATAGTGGTTTCTACTACAGAAACAAAGTTAGATGAAATATTTTCTTTAATCAAGATAATTAATTCAATTGTCTCAACAACTTTACCATCCCTTCTTCCATTGTGGAAATCTATAAATCTTTCCAACTATGTATAAAAAATTCTCACTGCAGTTATAATTTTTTTAAAAAAATCCCATATTCTATAAAATATAAGAGAAAAAACTCCGGCTCCTTTTTTCCTTATTTTGCTGGTTACTTTGCTTGTGTGGAGTGACTATTCAAAGTTACAATGGCACTGAAAAAAATGACTTATGACCATTTTTCACACATATGATTGTTGCAGCATCCCCACAGTCATGAGAGACCAGGCGAGGAGATGGTGATGTTTTAAGAATTTTCTGAATTAAAGTACATATTTGATCCTGATACCTCTTATCCTTCTTACATGTCCTCCAAAGATGATAAAAGGTTTCTTTGGAGTGATTAAATTTCCAGTATTTGTTTGGCACTCCATTACACATGTTTGACAATTATCAGGTGTTAAATATCAAAGATATCTCAAAGATATAATAATTTATATCTCAAAGATATAAATTCTCTTTTCAAATGTAGTTCAAAATAAATTTAAATCCCTTACTCCTCCTGCTCTCACATTGAACTATCATTACACTATATTCAGGGGTGGGATTCAATTTTTTTCAACAACCAGTTCTGTGGATGTGGCAAAAGCCCATGTCACACTGGCCAACGGATGCAAAAAGGACACAGCGGACGAGCAAAATGTTCCATCCGTTGTTATCCACTCTCAAAAGGGGCGAAAATTTTCATAACCAGAGCGGATAACACGGAGGCGGGGAGAACGCAGGGCGGATGCAAAGCGGATGCGGAACGGAAGCCCAGTGGATGGAAGTGGATGGGAGCAGATGGGAGTGGGTGGCACATCCGCAGGGCTTCCGGGGGGCCTCAGCGAAGCGGACGCGGAATGGAAAGAGCGGAAGCAGAGCGGACGCTGAACGGATGAAGCGGATGCAGAGCGGAAGCCGAGCGGATGCACAGCGGAAGCCTAACGGATGCCTGGCGTTCACTGCGCATGCGGGGAGGATGCATTGCGTCAGCCCCGTGGATATAAAGGAAGCAGCTCTGAAGCAGGTCGCCATTCAGAGGAAAGACCTGCTGCTGGACACATCGACTGCCTTGCCTGCCCTGCCTGCAAGTCTGCCTGCCAGCCTTGCTGCCTGCCTTCCTATCAGCCTTGGTTCATGTCTGCCTGCCAGCCTGCCTGCCAGCCTTGGTTCATGTCTGCCTGCCAGCCTTCCTGCCAGCCTTCCTGCCAGCCTTGGTGCCTGCCTCCCTGCCAGCCTTGCTGCCAGCCGGTCTGCCTGCCAGCCTTGCTGCCTGCCTTCCTACCAGCCTTGGTTCATGTCTGCCTGCCAGCCTTCCTGCCAGCCTTGGTTCATGTCTGCCTGCCAGCCTGCCTGCCAGCCTTGGTTCATTCTGCCTGCCAGCCTGCCTGCCAGCCTTCTTGCCAGCCTTGGTGCCTGCCTCCCTGCCAGCCTTCCAGCCAGCCTTGGTGCCAGCCTCCCTGCAAGCCTTTCTGCCAGCCTTGGTTCCTGCCAGCCTCCCTGCCAGCCAGCAACCCCACAACCATGCGGAAGCACAGCAAGCCTCAGCCATCTGCTGCCAGCCCTGGCAAGAGGGACAGGGCTACCATCCCACCCCCTGGCCCTCATTCTGGTTCTGCTGGGGCTTCTGCAGCACAGGCTCACTCTTCTGGGGCTGGGGCTTCTGCTGCTTCTGCTTCTGGAGGAGCTGATGACAAGCACTCCAGCACCAGCCACCTCCACAGCACCTGCACCCTTCACCCCTGAGACTGAGTGACCAACAGGAGTGCCAGGGACTCATTTTTGTCTTATAGCTTGTTGTTAATAAAGTCTATTTATGATTCACACACTTGCTTCATTTCTTTTTTTTAATAAAGTCTTGCTGGAAACTGTTAGAAATGGTTTAAGCCTTTGCATGCTTGTGGGATAGGTAAGGATAGCTTTGGGATGGATTAGGATAGCTGTGGGATAGATAAACCTCCAATGCAAGCATAGTGGGACTGTATGGTCCACCCTTCCAGGTGCCACACCTACGGCCCTTTATTATCAATAATAATGTAATAATTATCCATACATGTCAACATAAACACAACTCTTTATTAAATGCCCTGTTCATTGTAGGCCAACCAAACGTACATGGCCCAATCTCATCTGTGTGATGAGACAGGCTGAAGGAAGCATCCATTAAGCATCTACCATCCTGTCTTGCCACTCCACTGCTCCAGCTGGGGAGTTGCACCATTGTCTCAGGAGGTTGCGCTGCTTCTTCGCTTCATTTGAGGCTCTGTTGGGGCCTTGCACATCCTCAGTGTCTATCAGGTTTCGCCCTTGCCTCCATTCCCCAGGCTCCATGTCCCCATTGCCTTGTTGGAGGTCTACGAGCCTGTTCTGCAAGACTGGGTAGCGGGTGCGCATGAGATTGTGCAGGATGCAGCAAGCTTCCATGATCCTCCTCACGGTCTCTGGACAATGCTGCATGGTGGTGAGAAGTACCTGGAACCTGTTGGCCAGGATGCCAAAGGCGTTCTCCACCACCCACCTTGCCCTGGACAGCCTGTAGTTGAAGATCCTCTCTTCACAGGTGAGGAGTCTGGAGGTGTAGGGCTTCATGAGGTAGGTTGTGAGGGAGAAGTCGTCATTCCCCACAATGAAGTAGGGTACATCTTGTGTGTCATTGGGCAGGGGTTCTGGATCTGGGAAGCCCATGATGAGGTTGCATTCCAGCCCCTCCTTGAGGTGACTGGCGTTGTATACCTGGGCATCCGAAGATGAGCCGTGTCCTGAAGCATCGATGTACATGAACTTGTAGTCAGCATCGACCATGGCAAAGAGGATGATGCTGAAGAAGCCCTTGGAGTTGAAATAAGTCGACCCTGACTTGGCTGGAGATTTGCAGGCCACGTGCTTGCCATCTATGGCTCCAACAGTGTGGGGGAAGTTCCACTTCTGATACCACTGCTCTGCAACTTTCTTCCATCCTTCTTCAGTGGAGGGGTACTGAAGGAGCTCCTCCTTGTATTCTTCGATGATGGCCTGCACCACTTCTCTGACCACAATGCTGATGGTGTTGGATGGCACCCTCCAGCCGTTCTGCATGCTCCTGTAAGAGGTCCCTGAGGCCAGGTGGCACAGAGTGAGTGCCACCTTGAGCCCAGGTTCCAGGCTGGGCCGGAAGCTGGTTTTTGCCTTGGTCAACCTGGGTGTCAGGCGCTGCACAACTTCGTCAAACATGGCTGGCGGCATCCTCATGAAGTTTTGGAACACCCGAGTGTCTTCGCTCCTGAGCTCCCCCATCAGCTTGTTGTACAGTCTGTCCTCCGCTCTACTGGCGAACCATCTTCGGACCCAGACTCTTTTTGGGTGGCTCCTTTTCTTCTCGCAGTAGTGTTCACAGAGCCTGCTGATGGCTTCGCACTGTTGCAGAACGATGGTGGCTGCCAAAAGGACTTTGTTACAATCCACGGTGGACATGACTGGATGCTATGGAAGAGGAAGAGGCAGATGAAGGCTGCAGAGGTCTGCACCGCTGGGCTGCTGTTCTGAAAGTGCGATGCAGGTGAGTTGCTCCCCCTTTTTATAGGCAGTATAGGTTTTCTGCTAGGCATCCTCTAGGCATCCTCTAGGCATCCTCTAGACATCCTTAATATCCGAGATAGGTCCCCTCGGCGAACGTTTTTTCCATTTTAAACGCACTGTTTCCATGCTGCATCCACTAGGCATCCATTCTGCATCCGTTCCGCTTCCTCCCTGCGTCCATTTACCGCTGGAGTGGATGGAGTTGCGCGGATGCGTAGCAGATGCCTAGCGGATATAGCGGATGCGTAAGGGATGCGTAGCGGATGCGTAGCGGATGCATAGCAGATGCAGAATGGACATATTGGATACATTTTCCGTTCAAAAGTTTTAGGCAGCCCAAAACTTTTGGAGCGGATGAAACGTCCATAAACAGATGCTGGACGGATAGAGAGGAAGCAAAACGGAGGCAGTGAGTACAGAACAGCTACATCGCATTAACCAATGGATGGCAAGCTTTTTTGTCCGTTTTACATCCTCTTTGCATCCATTGGTTCAGTGTGACATGGGCTTTAGCTGGTGGGCGTGGCTTGGTAGTCATGATTGAGTGGATGTGGCTTGGTGCTCATGTTATTGTCTGGGCATGGCCAACTCAATATCAGTCACATTGAGGCACCATCTCCTCGCCTGGCCTCTCATGACTGTGGGGATGCTGCAACAGTTGTATGTGTGAAAAATGGTCATAAGTCATTTTTTTTCAGTGCCATTGTAACTTTGAATAGTCACTCCACACAAGCAAAGTACCAGCAAAGGAGGGAAAAAAACTCCAGAGAAGTTCCAGAGACAGGAAGTCTAGGCCTGCCAGGAATGTAATAAGGGTTAAGAGAGAGGCAGTTTCTGTAAGCAACACCAGAATGTTTCCTTCCTGCCTTCCTTACATGATTAGGCCAGTAATTTCTTCTAACATCCGGTTCTCTGAACTGCTTAGAATGTTAACAACCGGTTCTAGCAAATAGAGTAGGTGCAAACTGGTAGAATCCCACCCCTGATTATATCTAATATTTTGCCCACTTAATCATACAGTCTTTAATGTATTCATTTTGTGTCAGAGTATATTCATGAACTGGAATAGCGCATGATAACAAGGTCAGCCAATGAATAGGCATAGCAACTAAATCCGCCAATGAGAACTGTTTGGAAACTGAAACTAGAAGTAGCCTAGGCATGGCTCTATATTAAGCTCTGCTACTCTTAAGCTATGTTGAGCTCTGAGTTTGTCTGTTGAAACTGCTTCTCTCCACTTGCTTGCCTGCTGAACTAAAGTAAAAGAGAAATTAACTTACTTGCTGAAGGCTGGAGCTCTGCTCTGAACTTTGCAACATGTTTCTGTTTGAGTTTGCTCTATGTTGGAGAAATCTACAACTGGTTTGAAAAATCTACTTATTGTGTTTATGAAGATGTTAAATGAAGCATCAACCATCTGTGTTTATTTTTCTGGCACTGAATTATCACTGTAAAACTCTGAATATTTTGCATATTTTTTTTCAATAAAAGCTTATATACTATGTCAATGACATGTTCATCATCAGTTCACAAATGCAGTTCAGTTTTCCAACAGCATTAACATGTAAAACTCCTCTTTTATAATTATGCTCTTGTTTTTCATTTAAAGTCTCCTTCATAAAAAGTCAATAAACTTGCATAAGTGAACCAAGTTTATGTGGCTATCATTTCTCTTCTATGAACTACTTTTTAGGATGATAACCATAGAGGAGTTCTTGAAGTCAATCTTAGTTTATATCTATTCCAAACTGTCAATATGGCATGCCTTACAAAATGATTTTGAAAATCTATTAACCTTAATCGTACCATACATATACACACCACTCAAACCTTAAATCGGATCCATGTCATTCATATTTTGAGCACATGACTTTACATGGTCATTTTCAATTTGAAGGACCTATTCCTGACATCCTGGCAGAAAGCCATTAAAAATAAGATAGGTTCATGCACAATTAATGAGGTTCATGCCGAGTGAATTCAGAAAATAAAAAAATAGATGGCTATGTAAATGTAACTGAACAGAATATAATCAACAGAAGTGACTAAATCTAATGAAGTAATCATGTCAATCATAATATGTCTCATTCACACAAAGTGTGTGTGCAAATGCAAGTGTGATGCATTGTTTTTGCATTTTCTATTATACCTTGAAAGTTGAAACTGATTGGGAAGCTTATTTCAGTATAAATTGCTGCATTTTAAGATGGACATGGATGCCTTAAGCTTCACAGAAGCTTAACACATTTGTTTTGACCTTTAACTTGTGGGCCAAAATAATTTTAAATCATGCTGCAAAAAATCAGCTAATTTCCTGCCAAATTGAAAGATGCAGATTCAGGATTGGGTCATGGACTTCTGACATATGAAAGGTACTTATCCCTCAGTTAAGCAGAGAAGCACCTTGTGCTTAAACAGAAAACCCTCCCCATTTTGATAAAAGAATCAGAAGGATTATGGAAGCACTTTTTCAATTATCACATTTTGTTAAAAGGCATGAGAGGGTTTCTGTTTTTATTATTTCATTGAATTGTACAAGTATATTCTTTGTGCCTTTCTTTACTCAATTTTCAATATCTAAGAACGCCTCACATGTTTTAAATAAGATCCTATAAAAGTTGTTATCTTGATATCATTAAGACTTGGCTTTTCATTATGTGTCCAAAATATTTTTAGCTTCATTATTATTACTTCCAGTAAGTAGTCTGCTTTTACTTATCATTATTAAAACTTAACAATCAGTGGAGGTATTCCACTGGTTCAGCCTGGTTCTGCTGAGCCAGTAGCACTGATGAGCAGCAGAGACCGAACCGCTTCTCTCCGATGCTCTGCTGTTGGGACCACCCACCCATGCTAACCTTTATGTTCTGCTTTTGAAACACAGCTGTTTTGCGCGGCAACTGCTGAAGCGACAGGGAGAGTGCAGGATTGCAGGAGGTGAATCAAAATGGCTCTGTGCCTGCGCAAAGTATGCATTTGGTAGTGCGCACAAAAGCACACCGACCAAGCCACACCCACCAAACCAGTGGTAAAATTTTTGAAATGCACCACTGTTAACAATTATTAAAATTTATGACCTAAAAAGAATTGAAAGTACTAATGACTGGCACAAGGCTTGGAAAGCTTCTCTTTTAAAAGTTTGGGATTGAAGCTCTGTACATTCAGAAAAATTTCGTAGTGCTGAATTAAAGTGGTCACTGTATTTTACTATGTTAGTTTCCTTGAGGAGTTCTTTTTAGTGGAGGAAACATTTGCATAATTATTCATTGTACATTTTGGCATTCATCATGAAATGCTTATTGTAATATAGAAAAATAAATAAAAAGAATAATACTGTACATAAGCTTACACAAAATACAATAATTTAGAAATTAATTATTCAAAGCATGCATAGAAAGAAATATATCTGGATTCTATCCAGTGGTGAGATTCAAATAATTTAACAACTGGTTCTCTGCCCTAATGACTGGCTGAGTAGACATGGCTGGGTGGGCATATGACTGGGAGGGCATGGCCAACTCGATGTCATTCCTGTTGAGGGGCACTTCGCCTGGCCCTGCCTCTCATGACCATGGGGATGTGAAAAGTGTCATTTTTTTTTTCAGTGCCATTGTAACTTTGAATGGTCCCTAAATGGACTGTTTTAAGGAACTGTTGTAAGTAAGTAATCAAGGATTATCTGTACAAAAATACAAAAAGCTTCTTTGCTTGCAAAAAGCTGCCCTAAATACCAATCATTAGATTTGAAATGGGGAAATACACACTGAAGATCAATGACAGTCACAGCCATCATGGAAACCTAAACCATTCTGTCTGAATACTTTCCTTTTCATCAGCAATACCTGCAACCCAGAGTTACAAATCAGACAGGGTGCCAAAGTACCTTGAGAAATTAAAATACTTAAAATGCAATGATAACTATCAACAGCCAATTCTTGCTCAAAAAGTGAAACCTTTTAGCTGAGAGTTCATTTAGGCTCTCCAGAAAGTGTGTGGGCACACTTGGGATACAAAATGCTGAGCTAAAGAGACAAATTAATGAATTATATGGGGGGGGGGAGGTTCAAGTCTCTACCTTCCCAAGCTTGTCCGGATCACAATAAAATTGGTACATTCCATAGATATCTAATTAAACTTCAAGCCTGGTGCAATGTTACTAAGCCTTATTATCATGAGAGAAAACTAAAAATGAATTGGAGGGAGGATCCACACCCCTACCTCCTAGTTTTCACTACCTCCTAGTGAGCAATCATGTGCCTTGGCTACTCTGAAGTAATGCAAGAGACTCCTGTCCCAAAGGTGCTTTTTCAAGAAGCAACTGGATTTTCTGGAAACCAAGAAATTCCAGTTACCTCTTGAAAAAAAATACACCTTTTGGACAATTATGACCTGGATGACTGAAGAATCCCCATAGACAAGAGACTCCTGTGTTCAGTGAATTGACAAAGCATCCTTTCCCACCCAGGAGAAGCAATCCTTAGATCCATTTGCACCACTTAAAGATACTGGCTGGTCTTACTTACCTCACAAGATATTCCAAGAAAATAATCCAGATTTAAGGAAAGATTACATGTCCCAGAAAGGCAGTAAGAAATTAGTTCCAAGCTTGCATCCTGCCTCTTAGAAGTACACCCCAAAATGACAGTGCCAGAAACCAGTAAAGCAGTGTAAAAAGCTTAAAATAACTCTTTCCCTTTAAGAAAGCCAAGCCCCTAATAAAAGTACCAGCAAAGGAAAAAAAATGCCAGAGAAAAGCTCAGGCTACATTACCTTTGGGCGTACCACCAAGAATCACGAACAATGTACAATTACATTGTTACAATGTAACAAGGCTTAATTTCAGAGGCGGTTTCTGAAAACACTTAAGCAGGGAAATAAAGATAAGGATTAGGCTAGAAACAACACACACGGGAACACTAGAATGTCTCCTTCCTACCTTCCTGACAGGATTAACTGTAAGGTGGGAAAATAAAAGCTGTTCCCTACAGCAGCCGGTTCGCTGAACTGCTCAGAAAGTTATCTAACAGTTCCCCCCAATCTGTGCAAATTAGCTGAATCCTATCTAGAAAACTATTCCAAAATAACAAACCATTAATACTTAAGCAATAGTCATCTTGAATCCATGAATTGTAGAATGAAAGATTCTTCACTGAAAATTACAATCTAAAATCAGCCACATGTATTGCAGACAGTTGTTCCCTGTGAGGATATGTCAAGACAGCAGTCTCTGGTGGAACTTTTACACTGGGAAACAAGGGAATAGCCATCTTGCTCGACCCAGTAGAACCTTTAAAAACACACTAGGTCTGCATACTTCTTTTTCTAATCCTTAATAAAATATTTCACTACAAAATGGATAAATAGCAAAAAGCTAACTAAAACTTTGACTTTACAAAAATTATAAAGATTAAGGATGCAGATATATTTGAAGTGAGATTTTGGAATAAAATTGTAAAAATGTGGAAAAATCGGATTTGTTTTGAAATTGTTCTGCCACAAAAGAAATTGGACATTTAAAAATTAGATGCTCAAGGGAATGAACAATTATAATTTAAAGGAGAAAAATATATAAACCTGCAGAATGATGCAAACTATAACCTTGAATGATGGGTTTTAAAAAGTGGAATCAGAAGTTAAAATCAATAATGTCATTAGAAATATTTGCTTTTATGGATAGTTTAGGTCTAAAAAATGTTTTGGAATAAATGGCAGAAAAGCAGCAATTTTTTTCTGAGAAAACAGTGACTGAGTGGACAGTGGAAATGGAACTATAAAGAATAAGCTAAAAGAATAAAATGGAAAAAAGATATTCCACTGGGTATAGAAAAGAAATTGGTTGATGTTTAAAAATCAAGAGGGAATTAGAAATAATAATTCTTTTATACTGAATTTACAAAAGAGTCTTATTAAAGGTGAAAAATGAAATCAAGTTCTATGACATTACATGAATGGACCAATGATTAAGATTGTTAGAAATAAATAGATGGAATATAAAGTTGGTTTATTTGATCAAAATTAAAATAGTGATGTTGTTATTCTGACAACAGTAAATAAACTTTTGCTGACAACATAACTGAAATGATAATGCTTTATCAATTTTTGAACAGATAAAAGATGTGAATGTGATGAAGCAATCATTGGTTGTAAATTCAGAGGAGGTGAACAATTATCAAAATTGTTTATGCTTGTAATAATAAAGATTAGAAGTCATTTCTTTATATATATATTTCTTTAATATTTTTTCTTGTTTTTTTCTTTGTTTTTTTCTCTCTCTCTCTTCCTTTTTCTTCCTTTTTCTATTCTTTATTTCTGTTTGTTTTAGTTTTTTATTATTGCAGTTATAATATTTAATTTTTCAAAAAAAGAAAAAAAATACGGTAGTAACTTGTTCCAATCTTCAATTTGTTGGTTCAAGTAATTGAATTAAATTAGAAGCCTCCACATTGATCTAGATGATTTGGAAACTTCAGTGCTTACACAGAAATGGTTTTATTCAAGTAAAATCTGACTTGATTTTATCCAATAATTAGTTATTATCCAATCTAATTAGTTATTCAAATTGAATTGGAAGAAAAATTAAATTAAATTGACCCAAAATTGAAGTTACATATTTCAACCATAGTCTCCATATGGCACTTGATGTTTCCAGTTGTAGTCCTGTGTGACACCATTTCATTATTTAACTGGCATGATGTGAAGATAAGGTCTTTCATGTGTCATCTTGGAAATCATGATCGTCCCAAGAACTGAATAGCTGTACTTATTTAATTTATCTAGTACAAATTTTGCTCTCTTAATTTTTAATCACAGGACATTTCCATGAATAGGCTAGAAGAAATTTAAGATGAAAAAATTAGGAGGGAAATGATGCTAAACTGCTGAAATGAAATATAACTAATATTTTACATACTTTTTTAAACAATTGCCACAACTTGAGATATGAGATGTCTCAAAGAGAATTGCCCTAGAACTGTCAAAAATTTAAATAATAAAAAAGTATCCCACTAGAGAAAAAAACTTTCTTTACTCTTTAATTATTTTTTGTAGCATGTCCATATATCTCATTAAAATGTTGCTGAAGGGGAAACCTAATTATAGGGTTCTGGGTAAGATTTCTATTATATCTAGTGCAATTTATGACAATACATCCATTGCAGTACATTAGTGCAACTGCTACAACCATGTGATGATGTAATTGCAGAACACCACACTCTTATTTAAGGTTGTATTTTTATTTACTGTTAGGAATGTAAGTCACCTAACAGTTGGGTTGGAAATATATAAACCAGGATAGACATTTTAATACTGTCTCTTTAAGGGAATGCTAAAATTGTAATTGGGTGTGGTTCCTCAAATGGCCATAAGATGAAGCCAGAAACTTGGTTTCCCAGAGTGTTGCTGGTTGCTAGTTAGTCAATGTTCTGATGTTCGCTGTTTTTGGTTCCTGCATTTCCCTATTGACTGTTGCTGATCATCGTTATTGTTGGATTGATGTGAGTCTATTACTGAACTGTTTTTGATACAGGACTTTGTTATTGGATTATCCCTGGACTGAAAACTGACTGCTATAACCGTGCATGACTTGGATTGTTTGTTGGACTTTGATTAACTGTTTACTGGAAGTAAAAACCTACATTTTACTATACAGTGAATCTGTGTGCTGGTTGTGTTATTCTTCACCACTCTTGCTGTGTCTCCTTGTGTGTGCTCATTCTTCTTATGGGGAATTACCTCAACATTTACTGTCTAGTGTTTCTTATCATCATCCTGCCTGTCCAGATAGGTATCTCCTCATGAATATTAATAATCATAAATAACTTTTTTATTGGGGAAATGGTGATGATGACTGGGTAGAGTCCTGGAAGATGAAATCCAGCTGGAGTATGTTTCTGGGTGGCATCATCTGTATTCCTCTTCCTTTCTCTCTGTGGATCCTTTCCACAGGTCAGTTGGGTTTTTTTATTAGAAAGGGTGGAATCCAACTAGAGCAGGCTAAAGGACAATTATTCTTATTTCAAGGAACAGAACTTATATAAATTGATGAGCAGCTCAATGTTTAGTTTGGACTATTTGGAAAATGATGTCAGAACTTTGAAATAAAACTGAAAAATTGTATATTTAAGGAGTCCAGAAAAATTCTCCTGACTTCCAGAACCTTCTTCTCCAGAGCTTCTCCCTATTAATCTTCACACCACAAGCTTCACTCCAGAAACAAAAACTCAATGAATTATGGGACAAGCAGTTTTTCCAAAGAGTCTCACAATTACTTTTGCATTATAATGTCAGCTAAATGAGATAACTACAAGATAGAATATTCTTAGACTGAAGGGGACAAGTATTCTAACAGTATGAATCCTTGGTGTTTTCATCTGTACTCAACTAGCACTGATGATGTTGACTGGCACTGATGATGTTATAGACACCAGTGATATCTACAAGAAAACAACCAATCTCAGAGCTCACTAAAGGAGCCCTCATTCCTACCCTGAGCTATGTTATAAATATTCTCTTTTATTAATCTAATAAGACTTCCTCCCACCAAATAATTATCTCAATAGTATTTCCATCCAGGAACTACTGGTGGTACTATAATATGGTGCCATAATATGTAATATTAAGACTTCTAAAATAATTCTAGAAACAAAGATGAGGCTGAATTATCCAACTATAAGACAATAGATGGGTTTCTGTGGCCTGAAAGGAGATGGCATACTTTTATTCATCTATATTACTGATGATTTCATGGCACACTCTCAAGTTTAGTTCTCTTCTACATAGCTCCAGAAGGTTTTCTCTAATATTATTTAGATTGGGTACATGTTTGTTTATAAACAAATAAGTAACCATTCTCTATGATGGGATGTGTAGCTTTGGGATGCTACAGCATCATGTATCTCAAACTAATTTCCCATAGTGTTTTGGGCCATCAGTTACCACTATAGGTAGGATTGGGGAAGGCTTTGGTTGGAAATTATGTAAGCTACTATCCTTCAACATAGACAACAATGATTTTAATGAATCAGTGATATAAATCAGTGCAAGCACAGCTTCTACTCTGAACATATTTAAGCTGTTCACGCAAAATATATTATACTTTTCTATTAGCCTCTAATTCTAGTTTATTTATGTGTTTTATTTATTTATTAAATTTATATGTCACCTATCTTGCTATATTACAGTTAGGAGAGATTTCTCCTACTCTTTAATGGAATAGTTAGTGATGTCATATATGAATTCAAGATGAGATACATTCAACATATTATTATTGTTTTTGTTGTTGTTGTTGCTACTGCTGCAGTACTATCGCTTCCTGAATGAAACATTAATCCATTTCAGAACTAGTTAATGGCTATATTTTCATAATATTGCAATGATGTTTGATAACTAAACAGTCCTCAATGGAATACTTCAGGGGTGGGCTTCTACCGGTTCTGTCCACCTCCATGGAACTGGTAGCTCTGAAGAGCAGCAGATATAGAACTGGTTCTATGTCTGCTGATGTTTTTGCCCACCCGCCCACCCACGCTCTTACCTGATCTTTATTTCCTGATTTTTTTTAATTTCAGCTGCCGTGCGAGGCACAGTTGTAGTTAAAAAAGCAGGAAAAAAGGGCTTTTTGAAAGGCTGCTTCTCTGCATGTAGCATGTTAATGACGATTTACAAGTGTGCGCCGGCAGCGCGCAGGGAAATACATTGTAAACACTGAACCTCATAAATGACCGAACTGGTAGTTAAACCTGTCAGATCCCACGCCTGGAACACTTATATTTCCAGGGAGAGAATACACTTATGGCAATACAACAATGCAAACAGATGATGAGAAATGGGAATTTCATTTGGGAATTTTATTAAAAACCATAGAAAACTGATTGATTTTGGATCAGCCAGTGAACCATTTAGGCAGTTGTATGATGAATTTCTTAAATATAAGTAGCAATAATCATTCCATATTAAGTCTAATGTTCTTTCAAACATATATATTGATCATCATTAAACATGATTAATCTCTCTTAAAATTTCTCCTGTAAAAATAATGCAGTTGTGAAAACAAATTTCACTTCTGCTCAGAACAATAGGATTATCTATCGGATAGATCTATCTTCACACAAAAAAATAATCTATAAATCATCATCAAAGCAAGTTAGGGAAACAAGGAACATGTATTATTTTGGTTTGAGAGAATTTGCTCAATTTTACAATGAAAAATTGAGAGTACACTATCAACATAGGAATCACATCCTGAAGATTATAAATTCATAAACAAAAAAAAAATTGTGAGTATGATTTAAGAAGTAAATAAGGTTACATATATTGTGTATATGGATCATATCCAGGTTGTTCAGCAAGTGATTGAAAGGCACAATGCATACATCATGCCTCTGTGCCTAGCTTTCATTGACTATGAAAAGGCATTTGATTCAGTATTCCAGCAAGCAGTTAATTAAGACATTGCTCAACCAAGGTGTAGACGTTGCTTAAATAAACTTATTACAATTTATGAAAAAACAATAGTGACAATTTGCCTTAATGATTTTAAAGTGGAAATCAACATAGAACAAGTTATATAACAAGGCAATACAATATCACCAATCCTTTTCTCAGCTTTCCTTGAAGAACTAGTTCAAAAACTAAAGGGCAGAAGATGGAATAAAAATCAATGGCACCTATTTAAATCATTTAAGATTTGAAGATGATGTTCTCTTCTCACAAGACTCAGAAGAACTACAAAATCACATACAAGCGCTAAACAAAGCAGGAAAATGATTTGGTTTGGCTTAAAAATAAACCTGAAAAAAATATATCTGAAGAACTAGATGTAGTAGACAACTACATATACCTTGCCCAATGGATCTCAATGGAAGGTGATATAATAAAGGACATTTAATGGTGTGTTAAATGTGGTTGGCAGGCATTTGGCAAGCTAAGCATAGTTTTGAAGAGCAACCTCCCCCCATCCCTGGAGAGATAACAGATAATCAGAGTTGGAAGGGACCTTGTCGGTCATCTAGTCCAACCTCCCACCCAAGCGGGAGACCCTACACCATTTCTGACAAATGGCAGTCCAATCTCTTCTTGAAAGTATCAAGTGATGGTGCTCCCACAACTTCCGAGGGCAAGCTGTTCCATTGGTTGATTGTTCTCACTGTCAGAAAGTTTTTCCTTGTTTCCAGGTTAAATCTCTCCTTGTTCAGTTTCCATCCATTATTCTTTGTCTCACCCACAGGCATTTTAGGAAATAGCTTGATCCCTTCCTCCCCATGGCAGCCCCTCAAATATTGGAAGACCGCTATCATGTCTCCCCTGGTCCTTCTCTTTAGCAGATTAGCCAAGCCCAGTTCCTGCAACCGTTTGTTGTATGTTTTAGCCTCCAGTCCCCTAATCATCCTGGTTCTCTGCACTTTTTCTTGAGTCTCATCTTTTTTTTTTATAATGTGGTGTCCAAAACTGGATGCAGTACTCTAGGTGTGGTCTTACTCAGGCTTTATAGAATGGTATTAATACTTTCCTTGATCTTGATTGTATCCCTCTGTTAATACAATTTAGCATTGCATTAGCTTTTTGATCAGTTTTTTGATTAAAGTTTTTGATCAGTGTGTGCTATCTGTTGTAACATATGCAAGTGAAACATGGACATTAACCTCACAATCAATACAAAAGCTACAAATGCCATAAAGAGCCATGGAAAGATACATGCTCAGCATTACAGGACAAGATAGAAAGACCTGCACATGGATTAGCAAACAAACAAAAGTATACAATACTTACAAGAGAGTAAAAGAATTTAAATGGAAATGGGTTGGTCACATAATAAGAATTGATGGCAACTGAACCAAGGAAGTCATAGAATGGCTTCCACTTGATAAAAAGCCTCCATGAAAGAGACCAAAAACAAGATGGATTGATGACATCAGCAACTATTGCGGACCCAATTGGCAAAAATAAGCTCAAAACCTTATAGGTTGGAAACATACAGAGGAGGTCTTCATTCTGCAGTGGACAGACAACAGCTAAAATTGTGGTGGTGGTGGTGGTGATGATGATGATGATGATGATACTGTGTTTAAGGACTTTCTAAACAGTCTAAGTTACTCTACTTCCTTCATTTAGAACATTAACATTTTTCCAGTTCTGAAGGTCTCCCTTAGTGTTGTCAAGGAAATCCAACAAGTCATTTATTACTCACCCACTTCCATCATAAAAAGAACATCCTAAATGCCTTTCCAATTGCTCAAAAGAAAAACCAGAGAATCCTCATTGTTGAAGATGATTGTGGTCTTTAAATTAGAATCCAAAGGGCATTTTAATGAATTATTTAAGTCCTGGAATTTCAATTTAAGTAAATCAGGTATTTAATAAAAGCAATTAGGAGTCTTATTTGTGAAGGCTGTAGACGTGAATGAATTGTTGAACATGGCCACAATTCACAGTCCTTCTCTTGCCCCCCAAAAAAGGACAGAGTTTCCTACATCCTGAGCATATTAAGACATCTGTTTCTTGGCAGCAAGATTTGATGCAATCTGATTTGCATCCATTTGAAATTCTTTTCCTAACACTTTAGACATCAGTAACATTTAATCATTTTACTGAAACATCACACCATTTAAGATGTAGATCTTTGGTTCCTAAGACCACTGTAGTCTTTTTTACTTCCTTTGGTTCTGCTCTAACCAATTGGAACAGTTACTTTAAAATGTCCTCAAACTGCAAGACTATGCTACCTTTTTTGTAGTAATTTTATTAAAAATTACAATGGCAAGAATAAAAATGAATTCAAGCTAAAAAAAAAAAGGAATAAAAAGACAAATAAGTGCATAAAAGAAAAAAAAGAAAAAGTAATATAATAAAGAAAAAATATAAAGAAATAAATACAAGTATAAAGTTTTAATAAATTATCACCTCAAATACTTTGGCCACCTAATGAGAAGGAAGGACTCACTGGAGAAGAGCCTAATGCTTGGAAAGATTGAGGGCAATAGAAGAATGGGACAACAGAGAATGAGGTGGTTGGATGGAATCACCGCAGCAGTAGACGTGAGCTGAAAGGGACTCCAGAAGATGGTAGAGGACAGGAAGGCCTGGAGGATCATTGTCCATGGGGTCACTATGGGTCAGACATGACTTCGCAACTAACAACAACAACAACATTTATCACCTTTTTTTTTTAAATGAAGCAAATGATCCTTTCTTCCCATATCCCATCATTTAGCTATAAACAAGTTATAAAGCCTTGACATTAAGTCCTAATGAATGTTGCAAAAGTCCATTAAGAATTACCAAAATAACAACATATATATTTTATATATGTTATCATTTGTATGTACCCTTTAATTGTAAAAATATCATCCAGTTTCATTTCTAAATTCTACACATTCTAACATTATTTTCCATATTATTCTTTCTATAGTCTGACCTTTTGAAATCCATTTTCAGATCCACATTCAAATCAACCATAGTCTCTCTTTTATCTAGTAAGAACTGTTCCTTTTCCGTAACTTATTTTGAATCCATTTTTATAACAGCAGACATTATAAGGAATAATTTCTGAGTGTGTTGTTCCCAAATATCCTTAAATCCTTCCACAGTCAGATAATATTGTTCATTCTATCACAATAGCATACTTCCCCTTTACTCATAATCTTTAGTCGTTTCTGGTTTCCTCTAGGTAATGTTTAATGCTCACTTTTATATTTTGTTTCAAATTAACAATATTTTCCCATGGAATGAATCTTACAGTAAGTTTCAAAATCTTCATATATAAACAACCCGGAGGAATTGTTCTTGTAATTAATCTCAAAATTTTATTTCAAGTCCATTTGGCCCCTAATCTATTTATAACTTTCCAAAATCAATTTTCTACTGATCCTTTTGCTGTTTATTAAAACAAAACAAAAATAATTAAGTCCTTAAACTTGCATGAAACTTCTTTCATCAAGGGTAGATGAAAACTCACCCAGTGTGATGAAATGTGCCTTTCCAAAGGTTCTGAACATCCAAAAAGTAATTAACAAACCATTTCCTAAAATTAAGGAAGGGAGTATACAAACTGAGTGCTATCAAACATGTCAATCCAAAAAATCCTAATAACTGAAAAACAGTTAACAAGCAATTTCTGAAAGGGATTAGAAAAGGAAGAATGTAAAACTTGAGTTATTTTAAAGGTGCCAAATATGGTTGGAGCAAGATGGCTCCTTATTTCCTTCTAATCTTGCTGAAGACTCCTCTCTTGTTGTCTCCTCAGGTAGAACAATTCTGCTACAGTTGTTGGTCCCACTTTTAGCAGAGGCATCTTTAGTTCACCATTTTTTCACAGGAAGTTGGCACAAGAGTGTTACCTCTTTGATAAAAAAAGTATAACGATATCCATAGTATGCCATCTGCTAAGATATCTTATAGCTGGCTCTTTTTTCAGGCTTTTATTATCTGATTTATAGCTCAAGAATCTTGGTCTTCATTATATGTTAAGCTGATATTCTAAAACATTTATTTCTATTTTTATTTATTTTTGCATTAATTTGTGAAACTATATCCCATACAGTATTCATAATTCCAACAGTGAATGAATGGTTCAAGGTAGCTTTTCAAAATCTATCTGAACCACAATGTTGAGTTGTAATAATTAAAGCAGAGAAGAAACAAATCCAACTCCTGTATGTCATATGTAAAAATCTAAGACATTTCTGTTCAGGTATAGGTGTATATTATAAATATAAGAACTCCTGAGCTTACTCTGGAATACTGTGTCTGGAATTCAGGTGCTTCAGTTAGAAGCCACCCCTTGCTACATGGAGATGTATGTGAACTGTAAAGCAATCACGGAGGGCTTCTCACAAGAGTAATTTTTTAGTATCCAGCAGAAAAAGAGGTGTTCAGAGCAAAGTACCCTTTGATCATCTAATCCTGACCTACTAAAGATGCATTAATTTGCTACGGACATCTGCATCTTTGCTATTCAAATATTTATGAATGTATTTGGATTTAATACCCATAACACATTTCTCATTTTTGTTTAAAAAATAAAACAAGTTTGCATTATTTCAAATAGATTTTTCCTCCTCCAGTATAATCATGTGCACTTCAGAGGCTTGGGCTGCCTCTGGGCATTCTGAATTCCATTTCCACAAACAATCTTCTTTCAAGGCTCACAGACAGAGAAGAAAATAAACAAGAGTTCAGGAAGTTGATTCCAAAAAGTCTAAATTGTAGACCTGACAAATATTTATATTTTAGGAATAAATGTTTGGTAATCTGGATTAAATATGTGAATTAAAGGCCCAGTCCCACTGGCTGACGGACGCAAAACATATGCATAAAGGACACAGCAGATGAGCAAAATTTCGAGGGTGGCTCCATCCATTGTCATCCACTCCAAAAAGTGGTGAAAATTTGCATAAACAGAACAGAAAAGAACAGATGTGGGTAGTATGTAGCGGGGATGTTAAACGGATGTTCGTAGGAAGCCTAGCGGATGAAAGCGGATTGAAGCATATGACACCTCCGAAGGGGTTCCAGGGGAGAATTTTGAAGCGGATGCATAGTGGAAGGGGCGGATGCATCACGTACGTCTAAAGGAAAGAAAGGGGATGCCGCGCGTATGTATATCGGATGCAAACCGTTCACTGTGCATCCTTTCTATTTCCGTGCTACTAATGCTGTATAGACGTACCATGTACCTTTTCTTTCCTCCCTCTTTCCGTTTTCAGCTGCAGCAGATGTGAGTTGCGAGGATGCCCAGAGGATGCAGAGAGGATACAGCTGACGTTTAACGGATGATAAACGGACATAGAACGTTTGTTGCTCATATGTTGTGGATTTACATCGTACACGGCGGAAAGTTCATCTGTTCACAAAGTTTTGTACAGCTCAAAACTTGTGCGGATGAAATCACAGTGGATGAATGCTCGACGGATAGAGCGTATGAAACACGTATGCAATGAGTACCCGACGGATGCATAGTGTTTTCTAACGGATGGCAAGCTATTTTTAATGTTTTACATCCTCTTTGCATCCGTAAGTGCAGTGGGGCAGGGCCTTAAGATAGGATTGCCCAACCTCCATTTTCCCCTTTAGACTTTTTCCAATCTGATGATTTGAAAACAGAGCCTTGCTGGGACACAAGAAAACTATCTAGTAAGTTCCTGAAGAATTCTATGTCTTTCCTGGGACATTTGAGATGCTTTCTCAGAGATCAGAGCACCATACCATAGAGATTTTAATCAGTAAGAGGTCAATCACCAGGGTCCCATCTTTTTTCCTATTTAATAAATATGAAACATGGAGGACAATGTCAACAAGAGTGTTAATTTTGTCTCCTTTTTGCCACTGCACCCCATCTATACATACAGGTAATCCTCGACTTATAATTGAGCCAAAAATTTATGTTACTAAGTGAGACATTTGTTAAGAGAGTTTTGCCGCATTTTACGATAATTCTTGGCACAGTTTCTAAGTGAATCACTGCAGTTGTTGAATTAGAAACAGGGTTGAAAAGTGAATCTGGGTTGCCACTGACTTTGCAAAAGAGTATCATATGACCTGGAACACTACAACCATCATAAATATGAGTCATTTGCCAAGCATCTGAATTTTGATCATGTGACCACAGGGACACCAGAAGCAATCATAAGTCACTTTTTTCAGTGTCCCTGTAACTTCAAATGGTCTTTTCTTTTCATCAGACTAGACATATCCAATTCCAGCAACCATTCTTTATATGTTTTAGCTGCCAGTCCCCTGATCATTTTTTGTTGCTCTTCTCTTCACTCTTTCTAGAGTCTCAGCATTTTTTTTTACATTGTGGCAACCAAAACTGGTTACATTATTCCAAATGTATTCCAAACCCTAACCAAAACTGGTTGCAGTATTCCAAATTTGATCTTACCAAGGCATTATAAATTGGTATTAACACTTCATGTGATCTTGATTCTATAATAATAATACTACAGACAAGGAAAAGAAAACTTCTGAAAACCCTCAGGGCAGGTTTTGCTGCAACTGGAATTAAAGTAAGTACAGGAAGTGATACTGGCATGGTAAACCATAGTCTCCCCCTTGAGTGTATGGACCAAATGCTTTAGTTGATGGAATCTACCCTCAGCCCCATAAATCAAGCCAAGCAGTTTTTAGCTGCCAACAGGGGAAAGTTTCTTTCCCTGAAATTCATTTAAACTGCTTCTGTAAACAGGGCAAGGACTGCTGGTCTAAACTCTCAGAGGAGCATGACTCGGTTTTCATAGCTGGCTGATTCTTAGGCTAAGACTGCCCTAAGGTCTCTACAGGCCTCATTACAGTAATGGCCCAGCCTTTTGAAAAGCCCATCACTGGGCAGCTGGCCATAGTCTTAAAACTATCATTGCATGGCAATTGCTTCATAAAGCATATTTACCTATTAAAAATGATGTGTCCAAATATCCCACAGTTATATTTGTGAGAATAATTTCCCACTCAATACCTGCATATTACTACCCTAAAAAAATTAAGGAAGACAGGTGGAGCAGCAAAAGCAGATTATTCAGGACTAATTTAACATCTGACAAAAGCAAGGGGTTTGCCTTGATATTGGAACCATTGTAGCATGGCCGCTTTGTTTTTGCTCATGCCATTGTGGACAGGCTGGGATATGAAGTCTTTGCTCGTGTTGGTATCATTCTGCCTTGGAAGTGATGACAAACTCTGGCCTCTATGGCATCCTTCCAATGTGAATTTAAATAGTGAAAGAAATGCTTTATTTCATCAGAGCTAAGTGTTGATGCCTGGGGATGAGTCTTTGTTAGATTTTTCTCTGGTTGCCGATGCACATAAAGCTTGAAGTAATTCTTCTAAACGCTTCCCCTTTTTGCCTCTAAGAACCATCTTTAACCATAATATTATTGTGTGATGAAGTCAATGTGACACATCAGCATCATTATTCCATAACTAGTCCCCAGATGGGATCTGTCATGCAGAACTGATTCAGGATTTAAAGAGGCCTTCAGCAATGTGTCCTTTGTCAGCCCCATCCTTGAGTCTGCACACAAATCTCTTTTGGCTATCGAAACTGCCAAAGAGAGCCCTCAGTCTCAAGGTAAAGAGCTGTTGTGCTTCACTCTTAGAAATAAGAGGGTGGGAGGATGTTGCAAAATACTTCAGGAAAGGCCTTCGCTCAGGTCTCTGCATGAAAGAAGCACCCTTCCCCAAACATAGACAGCTCTCCTTAATAATTTGGTGTTTATGTTTGCTGTGGTTTTATTTCTGATTCTTCTCTTGACCTAGATATAGTAATCCAGTTTGCTCCTATGATTTGCTGGAAAGAATGCGTTTAATAGGTTCATTTTGTGTCATTAAGATATATGAGGGAAAGAGGCAGTGAACAATGATACCACTTTGGATGATGGATGTGTCTTTCTTTTATGTGTGCTAACTTTCCTAATACTCATAACATGCTGTATATTCAGCTAATTACTAAATGGCGTCCAACTGTCTCTCATTAGTGAGAAGCCACTCCTTCCTTCTTACTTTTCATCTTAATTCCCTGCAATCTACCAGTATCTGAATGATGTCTCTTGTGCAGCCCAGTGGAACAGACTGTAAGATCCAGGATCATTGTTTGTGCAAACAATGAATGTAGCTTCTCTTAAAGCTTTCTATGATCAAGTTTTGGTTTGGCTTTCATCATCCTGTAGGGTACCCAAGGCCAGTGGTAGGATTCAAATTTTTCACTACTGGTTCTGTGGGTGTGGCTTGATGAACATGGTGTGACTTGGTGGGAGTGGCTTGGTGAGCATGGCAGGGGAAGGATACTGTAAAATCTCCATTCCCTCTCCACCCCACTAACCTGTTTTCCAGCTCTGTTCTCCTTGCAGGACAAAAAAAGAAGACCCAGCTGATGAGCTGGGACTCAGGAGGCAGAGAATAGGAGGTGGTATTCTGAACTACTCAAAATTTTCACTACCGGATTCTCCAGAACTGATCAGAATCTGCTGAAATCCACCTTTGCCCAATCCTACAGAGAGGGAGAAACAAAAGAAATCTTTCACAGGGACTAAAAGCAACTGCTGATTTCTTAATGATTCACAGGAAGAAGAAATCAAGGAGTTTTTCTTTGTTTTTTAATAAATGTGTTTTTTTATTCTGAGTAGCTAAGAAGGATCTTCAAACTTGACAGCTTTAAGGCTTGTGGACTTCAACTCCCAGAATTCCTTCCCCAGTCATGTTAGCTCAGGAATTCTGGGAGTTGAAGTCCACAAGTCTTAAAGCTGTCAAGTTTGAAAACCCTTGAGTTAAGGCAATAAAAAAAATATATCACTAACAATGGGTATAATCTAGAGTGGTTCCTGAAGATAAGCCCTGACAAAACAAGTTGTTAAAACCTCTCAATGACTATCTAACCTCCCAGCCTCCAGGATCTAAAGCAAGGGTCTTCAAACTTGGCAAGTTTAAGACTTGTGGACTTCAACTCCCAGAATTTCTGAGCTAACATGACTGGAGAAGGAATTCTGGAAGTTAAAGTCCACATGTCTTAAAGCTGTCAAGTTTGAAGACCTCTGATCTAAAACATATTCAGGTCTTTAATCCTTTATGATAGGCAACTTCTAAGCTCCCAGATTATCAGGTTCTTTTTATTGAAGTAATCCAGAGTGACCATTTCCTGTTAGACCTAGTGGGATGGGAAGAAACAACCAGGGAGAAATGATCCAACAAATAGCTTAGTCCCATGCCACGGAGGGCTTTATAGATGACGACCAAAACCTGGAAGTCCATCTGGAAGTACATGAGAATCTCTCAGTGCAGCTCTTAGAACAGAGATGTAATATGGAAATACTAAAGTAAGCTCATAACTGAAAGGGCTGCTGTATTCTGAACCAGTGGCAGCTTCCAGATGTTCATCAAGGACAGGCCCATGAAGACCATGCAGATATCCATTTAGGAAGTGACTAAAGCATGATGATTGTAAGTAGTGCATCAGAATCCAGCAAGGGGTGAAACTGGTGCACAAAATGAAGTCATGCAAAAACCTTTCTGACCATAATTGTCTCCTGCTCCAAAAAGCTTTTCTGCTTTCAGATCAAAAGTACCATATAGCTGCATTAAGTGATATATTTCAAGATCATATCAAGTGGCACAATTGAAAGCAAATAACAACTCTGGGAGGGAGATTTTATGTGTGTAAATGGTATCACATCAGAAAGTGAAAAAGCACAGTTTTTCTTACAACTACAACTAGTACCAGTACTAAAACCTAGGGAAGTGTATACTATTTTTAAAAAGGAGACTGGTATCTAGGATGGTTATCAAAACTTAAGTTGCAACTTCTCCTTCTAATCAAGTTCTGTTCCTGATATGAAAACAGCCATTTAATTTTCTTGGCAATATATAAACATGATTCGACAGTGCCTTTGGGGAAAATCTGGCAGCTTCCCAGTTCATAGAAATCTATGCTGCTTTTGTTGTAGTAGTGGTGGTTGTAGTTGTTGTGGTTGATTAGCTTATTTTTAACTTCCACATTTTAAAAAATGCATGTATTTTTATAATACATTGAATATAATACAAGTTTGGAATATTTCCCCGGAAAACAAGAAGACACAAAACACATATGAAGCCAAGCATTATGGCTCAAAACAACAACCAGAATCAAACCTCCTTAATGAATGATGACACCATAGTCTTAAGAAATAAGGAACTTCATCTAAAAATTAGCTGCAGTTAGTTTGAAACTAATCAGATTTATCAGCTATGAGTAAAACAAACTGTTTTCATTTTAATTGTTCCTGACCATGGTTCCTTTTATTAGTAGTCCTCATGAACAGCCATTTATTTAGTGACTAATTGAAAAAAGTGACACACACCTGTAACTTTTGATCATCTGAGCATCTTCTTGGTCACATGATTTAAAATTTGGGCACTTGGTGGCCACCCCGAAGAGGAGGACTCAGCTGGACTAAGATTTGTTCAGAAGTGAAGAAAGAGGTGGATAACCTCTGAGCCAGAACAATTGGGTGAAACAACTAACCAAAAGTACCCCAGGATTAAGGTAACACTGAATTTTTAACAAAAGAAAAGTGAGCGGCGGAAATACAAAGGGACAGGAAAAAAATAAGAAAATAATTTTGACAGCTAAGTGGGGCTTCGAATTGGGAAAGGAAGAAGCCGGAACTAAAGACTTCATTAAATTGGACTAAAATATTTTGGCAATAAAAAGGCATAAAATAAAACTGGACTTAAGATTGTCAAAAAATAATAATAATAAAATTTACAAATTGGAGACTGGATTGTGCTGGAATATTGAGGTTTGAAAAACCCTAAATAATAAAATAGGGGGAAAAAGTGAGAACCTTGTGTAACAGGGAGTGTCGTCTTCTGACAAATAACTTAAGGGCCTGTCACATAGGCCGATGGATGCAAAACGTATGTAAAAAGGACACAGCGGACGAGAAAATTTTCCATCCGTTGTTATCCGCTCTCAAAAATGCCCCGAATTTGCATAAGCAGAGTGGACAACAACGAAAAGGAACGGACGGGGGGAGGATGTAGCAAGGATGTTAAGCGGATGCTCCACGGAAGCCTAGCAGATTGAAGCGGATGGAAGCGGATGGCACATCCGCAGGGCTTCCGGGGGAGCACAGCGAAGCGGATGCGCAATGGAAGGAATGGATGCAGAGCGGATGCCTAGCGGATACAGCGGATGCTTCACGGAAGCCTAGCGGATGCCTAGCGGATGCAAAGCGTTCACTGAGCATGCGGGGAGGATGCATTGCATCAGCCCCGCAGATATAAAGGGATGCATCTCACAAGCAGGTCACCATTCAGAGGAAAGACCTGCTGCCAGACACAGCTCCAGACAGCCAACAACCATGGGGAAGAAGAGGAAGCCTGTGCCATCTGCTGCCAGCACTGGCAAGAAGGACAGGGCCACCATCCCACCCCCTGGCCCTGACTCTCCTTCTGCTGGGGCTTCTGCTGCTCAGGCTGACTCTTCTGGTGCTGGGACTTCTGCTGGTGCTGCTCCTGGTGCTGAGGCTTATGCTGGGGCTTACTCTGTTAACACTGCTCCTGGTGCTAGGGCTTCTGCTGGGGCTTACTCTGCTGGTGCTGCTCCTGGTCCTGCTGGTCCTGCTGGTGCTCCTGGTGCTCCTGGTCTTGCTGGTCCTGCTGGTGCTCCTGGTCCTACTGGTGCTGCTGGTGCTGCTGGTGCTGCTGGTGCTTACTCTGCTGCTGCTGATCCTGGTCCTGCTGATCCTGGTCCTGCTGGTGCTGCTGGTGCTTACTCTGCTGATGATGATCCTGGTCCTGCTGGTGCTGCTGGTCCTGCTGGCCCTGCTTTTGCTGCTACTGTTGTTGTTGTTGCTGCTGCTGGTGGTGGTGTGGTGGAGCATCCCCTACAACCTCAAAGCCCCTCTGATGAGGGCCCAGAAAGCCCTGCCAGAGGGAGGAAGAGGCATACGCATGAACGGGAGAGGAGGCAATACTCCATCGAAGAAGAACATGAGGATGAGGTGCTGGAATGGCTGAGGGAGAACGAGTATCTATGGCGGAAGGGGCACAGGCTCTATCGAGACACCAAAAGGAAGCAGGCTGCTGGGAGAGAGAAGGTGGAGAGCCTGGGCTACAGTTCGGAGGTCCTCCTCGGCTGGTGGAAGCACATGCATACCTGGTACGGGAAGCTGCACCTCAAGAAATCTGGCCAGGCCACGGTCAAGCTGACGGACCAGGAGACCTATGTGATGGCCAAGTGCAGCTTCTTGGAGGGTGAGATCCGCCACCGAGGAGTAGCCCCTCTGTCTACCCTCTCTCTCAGGCAGCCCACAGAGAGCCAGTCCTCTTCTGGCCAAGAGTCAGCTCCCGTGTCCAGGCAGGTATCTGTGGAGCACTCCACGATGGAGACACCCCCCGACAGCTGCACTCCCCATGGCGGAGTGCGTCAAGGACCCCCTGATGCAGTGGGAGCAAGGAGAGGGCACTTCCACCAGAGACCAACCCACATCCACCCCCAGCTCCACCTCCAGAGAAAGCAGGCAGAGAGCCAGACCGGAGGGGCAGAGCCAAACTGTCCTTCTGAAGATCAGGGACAACATCAAAAGTAATGGAGATCTCCTCTCTCAGCTGGTACACACCGACATACCATCCTCGAACTGCAAGCCCTTCCTCACCTGTGTCAACCAGACCCTCATGGACATGTCCGAATCACAGTACCAGGTGATAAAGGACAGGATCACCGGCTTTCTGCACAACCCTCCAGGCCCAGCTGAACCTGCTTCCACCCAGTTGAGGTCTGCTTCTCCACCGCAGATGATGTCACTGCCCTTCCAAGGCTTTCCATAGGCCCTCATCTACCAAGGCTATGGCTACAAGGAGTTCCAGCAGCACAGGCAGCCCTTCCCAGTCCAGGCACAGGTACATCAAATGCCACCGATGCCACCAATGCCACAGATGCCACCAATGCCACAGATGCCACTGACGCCACAGATGCCACCCACGCCTCACCTCACTCACCTGCAGACCAGACAGCCCCACTACACTCCTCCTTCCTCCACCCCACAGGCAAGCCCGGCCTCAGAACATCTGTCATTGGTCTTGGGACTGACACCCCATGTCCTGGAGGAAGAGGCTCTCAACATCAGAGGACTGAGCCACCTCTCTGAGAGCTTCCTCCACACAACATCCCCTGTTGTCCTCTCGGGGCCAGGCACCCCAATGGTGCCTCAGACCAGCACTCCAGCAGCAGCCACCTCCACAGCACCTGGACCCTTCACCCCTGAGACTACGGGCATGCCTCAGAGTGACTAAGAAGAGTGCGTTGCTACCTGTTGACTTTATCTTTGCTTGGGACACTTTACTTGGGTCATTTTGCTTTCACAGTTTGTTATTAATAAAGATTATCTTTGCTTCACACACTTGCTTCAGTTCTTTTAGTCAATAAAGTCTTGGTGGAAACTTTTAGAAATGGTTTAAGCCTTTGCATGCTTGTGGGATAGGTAAGGATAACAGTGGGATGGGCAGGGATACCTGTGGAATAGGTAATAGCTGTGGGATGGGCAGGGATACCTGTGGGATGGGTAATAGCTGCGGGATGGGTAAGAATAGCAGTGGGATGGGTTAGGATACCTGTGGGATGAGTAATAGCTGTGGGATAGATAAACCTCCAGTGCAAGCATAGTGGGACTGTATGGTCCAACCTCCCAGGTGCCACACCTATGGTCCTTTATTATCAATAACAATATATTAATTGATCCACACATGTCAACATAAATACAACTCTTTATTAAATGCCCTGTTCATTGTAGGGCCACTCAACATACATGGCCCAATCTCATCAGTGTGATGAGACAGGCTGAAGAAAGCATCCATTAAGCATCTACCATCCTGTCTTGCCACTCCACTGCTCCAGCTGGGGAGTTGCACCAGTGTTTCAGGAGGTTGCGCTGCTTCTTCCCTTCACGTGAAGCTCTGCTGGGGCCTTGCACATCCACAGTATCCATCAGGTTTCGCCATTGCCTCCATTCCCCAGGCTCCATGTCCCCATTGCCTTGTTGGAGGTCCACAAGCCTGTTCTGCAACACTGGGTAGCGGGTGCACATGAGATTGTGCAGGATGCAGCAAGCTTCCACGATCCTCCTCACGGTCTCTGGGCGATGCTGCATGGTGGTGAGAAGTACCTGGAACCTGTTGGCCAGGATGCCAAAGGCGTTCTCCACCACCCGCCTTGCCCTGGACAGCCTGTAGTTGAAGATCCTCTCTTCACGGGTGAGGAGTCTGGAGGTGTAGGGCTTCATGAGGTAGGTTGTGAGGGAGAAGGCGTCATCCCCCACGATGAAGTAGGGCACATCTTGCGTGTCGTTGGGCAGCGGGTCTGGATCTGGGAAGCCCACCATGAGGTTGCTTCCCAGCCCCTCCTTGAGGTGACTGTCATTGTATACCTGGGCATCTGAAGATGAGCCGTTGCCTGAAACATTGATGTACATGAACTTGTAGTCAGCATCGACCATGGCAAAGAGGATGATGCTGAAGAAGCCCTTGTAGTTGTGATAAGTGGACCC
>BLBF01020089.1:0-28057 GCA_015471245.1 Laticauda colubrina | reverse complement strand
AGCAGAAGCCCCAGCAGAAGCAGAGTCAGGGACAGGGGCCGGGGGGGGTGGCCCTGTACCTCTTGCCAGGGATGGCGGCAGGTTCCTGAGGCTTTTGCTTCTTCCCCATGGTTGTGGGATTGCTGGCTGGCAGGGAGGCTGGCAGGGAGGCTGGCAGGCACCAAGGCTGGCAGGCACCAAGGCTAGCAGGCAGGCAGGCACCAAGGCTGGCAGGAAGGCTGGCAGGCAGGCAGGCACCAAGGCTGGCAGGCAGGCAGGCACCAAGGCTGGCAGGAAGGCTTGTAGGCAGGCAGGCACCAAGGCTGGCAGGCAGGCTGGCAGGCAGGCAGGCAGGCAGGCAGGCACCAAGGCTGGCAGGAAGGCTGGCACCAAGGCTGGCAGCAAGGCTGGCAGGCAGGCAGAGAGCAAGGCTTGCAGGGAGGCTGGCCAGGAGGCTGGGAGTCAGGCTTGGAGGCAGGCTGGCAGGAAGGCTGGCAGCAAGGCTTGCAGCAAGGCTTGCAGGCAGGCATGCAGGCAGGGCAGGCAAGGACTCGATGTATCCAGCAGCAGGTCTTTCCTCAGAATGGTGACCTGCTTGGGAGCTGCTTCCCTTTATATCCACGGGGCTTACGCAATGCATCCCCCCCGCATGCGCAATTAACGCTCGGCATCCGTTTTGGCTTCCGCTGTGCATCCGCTAGGCTTCCACTGTGCATCCACTTCATCTGCTGTGCATCTGCTAGGCTTCCGCTGTGCATCCACTTCATCCGCTGTGCATCCGCTAGGCTTCCGCTCTGCATCCGCTTCATCCGCTGTGCATCCGCTGTATCCGTTCCATGTCCGCTTTGCTGAGGCCCCCCGGAAGCCCTGCGGATGTGCCATCCACTCCCATCCGCTTCCATCTGCTGGGCTTCCGTTCTGCATCCGCTTTCCATCTGCTCTGCGTCCTCCCCGTGGTCTCCCACAGACAACAAAGGTCTTATATACTTTCTCTAGAGATACTGCAAACACCTGTAGGGTTCGTATATTTTATGAGAATTCAGTGATAAACATACCAAAAGGATGTGAAATAATTAGTTCAGGAACTATCACTTGACTGAGGCAGTGTTTGCACATTTCTTCAACAAATAAAATGTGGAATTGTAGTTGAAGCAAGCTGAGAAGGAGATAGCAGTACAGCCATGTCCTAACTTTAAATAGTCACTAAACAAACAGTTTTAAGTTGAAGACTTAGAGAAATGTGACATCAATAATATGACTTTCTACTTTTAAATTAGATGCCTTACAGCAGGGGGTATCTGTTCTATATTAGCATACTTGTAATACCACTTCCTGATTGGTCCACCAATACTACACTGTGATTGATTCTTCAACGCTACTGTGATTGGTCCACAATTACTGCCCTGTGATTGGTCTGCCTGAGCGGCGGGAGATTCAAGGAGCCGTCATTGGCCCATGGTATAACACTGGCGATGAAGGTGGGATACTGAGACAAAGGAGACCAGTTGAGCATGTGGCAACGAGAACCGAGTGAAGACGAAATGGCTGGCAGCAACTCGCCACCCGCACCGTTCAACCAAGCGATGGAGGACTGGGAATCGTACATCGACAGATTCCTCATGTTTCTCAAGAGTAATGAGTTACAGGGGATCTCAGACAACAAGAAGAGAGCCGTGTTCCTGACACACTGTGGGCCCACAATGTTAAAGATGGCCAAGGCAATGGTTAAACCTCAAGACGTAAAGCAAATGGCCTGGCCAGATTTGGACAGAATACTGAGGGCCCATTATGCGCTGACTGTCTCCAGTCTTATCCAGAAACATGAATTCTATAAATGGGATCAGAAAGAAGGTGAAAGTATCAGAGATTTTGTAGCGGCTCTAAAGGACATTGGAGGGGCGTGTGAGTTCCTCAACATGGATGAAGCCATGAGGTCCTAGGACTGAGAGACCTCACCTTGCAGAGCCGACTGCTGACTCAACCAAACATCACAGTTACCGACGCCATTGCTGAGGCCATTGCAGCCGAAGCCACGAAAAAATCAGCAGCCACCATGCGGCTAATGAATACGACAACCCAAGAAACACCAGCAGAGACAAGCCAACCCCAGGAGAAAAAACCAGAGGGCACCCACAAGGCCACCACCACCACCACGCACCATGAGCACATCAAGTCCTTGTCCGAGACCGACGACGAGGAAGAAGAAATACACAGACTCCAATCGGAATGAAACAGATGGGAGAGGAGAGAATGTAAGTCAGGGTTCCAGTGTGCCGGGTGCGGAGGAGACCATCCCCATTCTGAGTGCCATTTCCTTGATGTGGTTTGCCAGCACTGTGAGAGATGAGGACATATAGCAAGGGTCTGCCAGAACCAAAAGAGCTACAGCCCCAGATGAAGAGACAGCACTCCTCCCAGAATGAGAGAAAGACAGGCAGGGGGCCGTTGGAGTCGAGAAAACAGAAGCAAACAGCTCAACGAAGCCTACCGGAAGGAAGAAACACACCAAATGATAAGCATTGGGCATTTGAGCGCAACCAATGCCGGAAAGGTACATGTGCAAGTCCACATCGAAGGCCAACAATACGAGATGGAAGTGGACTCTGGCTCATCCCTGTCTATGGTATCATGGAACACACTTAAGAGACTGATACCAAGCCTACAAAGAAAGGAACTAGAGAGCCAAAAACTGACCCTGAAGGACTACCAAGGGAACAGGATCCCCATAGTCAGACTCATACAT
Organism: Laticauda colubrina; assembly: GCA_015471245.1. Taxonomy (NCBI): domain Eukaryota; kingdom Metazoa; phylum Chordata; class Lepidosauria; order Squamata; family Elapidae; genus Laticauda; species Laticauda colubrina. The sequence continues at coordinate 25,335 of BLBF01020089.1, read as the reverse complement.
TTCCAAGTTAACTTCAAAAAGCACACGGAAATTCTTCCATTAACAATCATAGACCAGGATCGCCCAAGTCTACTCGGACTCGAATGGTTTGTGCCCCTGGGAATCGGAGTGACCGGAATCAACAGCGTCACCGAAACAGACTGGGAGGAGAACCTGATGAGGGATTTACAGGACGTGTTCGATGGAAAACTAAGTAAGTACCGAGGGTCCCCGGTCTCATTTAATTTGAACCCAAACATAGCCCCAATCAGGTTAAAGGCAAGGCGAGTCCCTTTCGCATGAAAACCAAAGATAGATGAGAAATTGGATAAACTCATCGCACAGGGGGTATTGGAACCAATAGACCACGCAAGGTGGGAAACCCCAATTGTGACTCCAATTAAGCCAGATGGGTCCATGCGCATCTGCAGAGACTCTAAGGCCACCCTAAACCACTCGCTACAACAAAGCGCATACCCCGTTCCGATGGTACAACATCTGTTACAAATGTTGGGGGGGAGGAAAGATCTTCGCGAAGCTCGACCTTGCACAAGCGTACCAGCAATTGTCATTCGACCCCAAAACAGTGGAGGTACAAACAATTGTGACTCACAGGGGGGCATTCAGATGCAAAAGACTGCAGTTTGGAGTCAGCGTAGCCCCAGGGGTGTTCCAAAGCTTGATGGAACGCCTATTACAAGGAATAAAAGGGGTGGTTCCATACTCGATGATGTGCTGGTATCAGCTAGTGACAAGAACCAACTGGAAAGCTGTTTCAGGGAAGTCTTACGAAGATTTCAAGAGGTGGGACTCAAAGTAAAAAAAGAAAAATGCCAGCTAGCCACCCCTAAGGTTGAATTCCTGGGGTACCTAATAGATAAAGAAGGAATCCACCCCACGGACCAGAAAATCAAAAGAATAAAAGAAGCTCCTAGACTCAAAAATAAAACAGACCTGCAAGCATTTTTGGGACTCATTAACTTCTATAATGTCTTTCTGCCGCAGAAGGCAATGATGGTGGAACCATTGCCCAGATTTTTACAGATCCCATTACACGGAATCATTACACATTACACAACTATTACACAGCTGGATATGACAGCTACCTGGACCTGGGGGTGACCTGAAGAAGCCACGTTCCGGGAAATAAAAGACTTGCTGACATCCGAATCTGTGTTAATTCAATATAGCGAAACCTTGCCACTGACACTCACCTGTGATGCATCACTGAGCCATACTCAGCCACATAAAACCAGATGGGAGAGAAGCGCCGATCACGTTCTATTCCAAAACACTGTCTAAAGCAGAGAGAAATTATAGCCAATTGGACAGAGAGGCACTAGCAGCGATAACTGGAGTCAAGCGATTCCATGAATACCTCTATGGCAGGACTTTCTCACTAATTACAGACCACAAGCTGCTCTTGGGAATACCCGCAGGAAACAAGGCCACCTCAAACATACTGTCACCATGAATGACGAGGTGGTCCGAGTTCCTTGCCACATACATTTACAAATTAATACACCGGCCAGGGAAGGACATATCACACGCTGATGCCCTGAGGCATTCTCCCCTGCCTGAACTGGGAAGTGACCCGGCACCAACCACATCCACACTACAAATTGAGACATTACAAAACCTACCCATATCTGCAGCGGACATTGAGAAAGAAACTGCAAGAGACAAAAAGATGGCACGGATTTCAAACTGGGTAGGAAAAGGGTGGCCAGAAAACAAGACTGATGACACTTTTAAACTGTTCTGGAACAGACAAATGGAACTCTCAACTTTAAAAGGTTGTTTCCTTTGGGGGGATCGGGTAGTCATACCAGAAATACTCCAGAAACAAGTACTGGATATCTTGCATGAAGGACACCCAGGTATCGTACAAATGAAATCCCTGGCTAGGAGTTATGTATGGTGGCCAGGGAGGGATAAAGATATTGGAAGATGGGTGGAAAAGTGCATGCAATGCCAAAAATCCAGACCTACACCCCCTGCTGCACCTGTGCTCACCAGGAAAACACCGAGGTCGAGAATACACATGGATTTCGCAGGGCCGACAAAAGGACATACATTTTTAATAATAGTAGACACTTATTCAAATTGGTTGGAGGTAAGTGTCATGAACTCCACAACAACAGAAACCATCATCAGACAGCCGAGGAAGCTGTTTGCAACACATGTTTGCAACACTATACAACACATCACACCTAACACCACAACAAATAAAAGCCCAGCAGAACTATTGATGGGCAGAAAATTAAGGTCGCACCTAGATAGATTGCACCCCACTTACAACCCTGAAAAACCAGCAGACTCCTCTTGTAAGCACCGCACATTCAGAACAGGGGACTTTGGATACCGGCAACAATAACTCAGATAACAGGACCCCGGTCAAAGAGGCTAGAAACAGAGGATGGAAGAAGCTGGAGGAGACACATAGATCAACTGAGATCATGAACACTAGAAAGAAGCACTGACAAACCCAGGTGTGAAGGAAAAGAACACACACACATGCCAGAACCACATCAAACATAAAAAATAATAATAACCAGACCAGAGAGGGGGGAGACCCCTCAAACGTGAATAAGAGGGGAGGGGAAGACCCTCCACTAGCACAAGAGACATCAGAGCAAACCCTAACAACAACCCACCAACCAACATCACCAGTAGCCCCAGAAAGAAACCACAATTACTTATTTGGAGATGGCTTTGGTAGAAAGGAACAGGCAGCGGAAAACCAACATGAAGCCACCCCAGAAGGGAGCAGCCAAGCCAACTCTACCACCCAGATAGGCTGGGCAGGAGCGGCATGGCTGACTCCACCTTCCAGGAAGTTCCACAGAGATGGATGGGAGAAACAGTGATACCATCCCAACTGGCCAAAGACAACAATACAACTGAGCTGCGCAGATCAAATAGACACCATAAACGCCCCGCCTACTTACATGACTACGTAATGTAGGTTGGACTAAACCAAGTGGGGAGGGGTGTTCTATAGAATTAGCATACGTGTAATACCACTTCCTGATTGGTCCACCAATACTACACTGTGATTGGTTCTTCAACACTACTGTGATTGGTCCGCAATTGCCGCCCTGTGATTGGTCCACCTGAGCGGCGGGAGATTCAAGGAGCCATCATTGGCTGCGAGCCGCGATCAACCTCTATAAAAGACGCTGCCACGGCTCCACAGTCAGACAGATTTCAGGAACTAAATAGAGAGCTGAAAGTCACACTGGCCTTGAGTCTCTTTTTTTCCCATGACATAACAGTATTAAACTCAAGGCCCAGAGGCCAAATTTGGCCTATAAGGTGTTTAGATCTAGTCTATGGGCCTGCCCTAGAAACAGTGAAGGACCGGCCCATGGTGCATCTGTCAGAGAAAATGGAGCTTGGGAGGGCCATACATGGGCCTCCCAGGCTCCGTTTTCAGCTGTGATGGCCTCCTGCAGCCCTCTGCCAGTGAAAATGGAGTTTACTAGGGCCATGAAGCCGTCACAGATGAAAATGGAGCCTTGATGAGTGATGTTGAGCTGGCCACACTACACCCCTGAGGTCAAACACAACCCTGATGAACCCTCAATGAAATTGAGTTTGACACCCCAGCCTTATCGTGTGAACAAATATGAATTTATAAAGAATTAAGAAAGCAGTCAGGCAGATTTGAGGAACTCTGTCTCTGCTTATTCCAACGTGAACCAATTTGTTTTGCCTCCCTGAACTTTTATATCTAAATTCTCTCATGCAGATTGGAATGTAGCTATTCATTGGGTGTTGTGCTTCTCCAAATATTGCAGTGTTTCTCACAGCTCAAATTTACACAGAAACATATAAAAATGCCTATGTGGAAACTTGCTAATGTGATGCTGTGCCAAAGAGAATGCATATTATAAAACATGCACATTAAACAAAAACAGCCAGTCAAAACATATGTTTTTGTAATCTTTTTGAAAATCTTTACCTCAGTCTAGAAAAGTGTGGGGGGGGAGTTATTTGCAGAGAAATTAGGAAAATGATAATTTATTCCCACTTCTGTGGGAATGCATCGCTAAGCTTGGCCAACAAGAAAGACAACAAATATTCAAATGTGTGAAAAAACAGATTGAAACAGCAGACAAAATAAATACACTGGATAAAACATATCCATCTGATCAAATAAATATTGGCCTAAACTGAAAAGATTCTTGTCTTATGGCAAAGTACAATTAAAACATCTGAAACATTAACCTCTTGAATAAAAGAAAAAAAATGAAATTGCATAGATTAGATGCAGACAGGAAAATAAAAGCAGCCAATGAACAGGAAGAGAAGGTCCAAATTCACCATCTATCTTCAGAAAAGGAGCTCAGAGGATTATTTTTATTATACTCAAAATAGAAATTCTTATATTTTAATTCCCACAATGGATGACTGGCTGCAAAAGCTGATGGAGTTAGCAGAAATGGTTAAATTGGTAGCTTTAATTAAAAAACACAATATGTCTAGATTTGTTTTTACTTGGAAACCACTTCTGGATTTAGTGCTTGAGGATGAAAAAAATAAATGAAACTTTGATTTTGGGTTTTACCAATTAGATAGGTTTGCTGTTATAGAAATAGCTAGTATATATTACTATGTAAAAGTAAAAAAGTTGAAGTTATATGTTACTATCTTATTCCACTGCACTAAAAAGAGTCAGCAATTAATGCTTTTCTTTTTTCTTTCCTCTTACTTTTCATGTTGTCATCTTCCCTTTTTCCTCCCCTACTTTCCCATTATTTTCATTTTTCTTTGTAGTTTATGTTTTGATAAACTGATAAAATTGCATCTATAGACTATAGAAATTCTTTTTATTACACACTACACATAATGGTGGAGTTGATGCAGCAAATCAATTCAAGACAATTCATCTGAGCCATAAACCTGATTTATAAGCCAGGATTGCTAGGTATCACACATTGCACCCAGCTGCAACAGAACAAGGGTGCTTTGGAAAGCTAGCAATGCAGTAATACATTTCCAGAAGCAGGAGTCTTATCCCGGGTGATGTACAATTGCTCTCTTCTTTTCAACCCCCATAAAATGGAAAAGGAAGATGGGCTTTTGAGAAAAGAATGAGGAAATAAGGGAAGGATGAGTTCAGGCCTTTCCTGGTTCATTCTGTGCATCCTTCATTCCTAAACACAATTACACAAATCGATTTTATGGGTTTCTTCAGACTTCATCAACTCTTCTTTTCTTCATCTTGGCTTAGAACAAACAGAAAGACTATTTCACAACGGTTTAACACTTTTGAATATATTCCAAGCAATTACAGAAGTCGAATTCAAGATTAGCTAAGACAACTATTTAACAGCGATAAATAAATGTATTTGAAGAGTTTAGAAACCTTATTGGTGGTACAGTGGTTAAGCGCAGTACTGCAAACAAACTCTGCCCACAGCCTGGAGTTCGATTCTCATCAGCTCAAGGTTGACCTAGCCTTCCATCCTTCCGAGGATGAGTAAAATGAGAACCCAGATGGTTGGGGGCAATATGCAAATAATGCTTCTTTATTGTAAACCCCCGAGAGAGTGCTGTAAAGCACTATGGCAGGGATCTCCAAGCTTGGCAACTTTAATATTTGTGGACTTCAACTCCCAGAATTCTTCAGCTAGTCATTTTGGCTGGGCAATTCTTGGAGTTGAAGTCCACAAGTCTTAAAGTTGCCAAGTTTGGAGACTCCTGCACTATGGAGTTGTATATAAGCCTAAATGCTATTGCTATCATTGTAAGAGAACTGAAGTCACAGATGTGGCCTCAAGCTACGTACAAAATTATAATCCATAAATGGTTTCCAGGCTAGGTTGAAATTAATATGAGAGTTGTCTTTCATGTATTTTTTGACATTGATGCATACTCCCATAGGTTAGGCTGCCATCCTTCTAATGAAGCAATTAGATGTTGTCATTCCATAATCCATCTTGTTTTCTACAGAATCAGCATCGCATGGAAGGATATTCCCATGGTATTTGCATGCTGACAATAGTTTTAGTTTTGTGAGTCTTTGCCCCTGCAGTCTGTAAACCTTTACCATCGTTTCCATATTAAGCTGCTGCTGCTGATTCTGATGATTGCAGAGGAAGAGACGTGCATCAGAATTACACACAAAGTCCCCAGGCTAAATATTTGTTATTCAGTGCCGTTGCAAGAATATGTATGAGTGAGTAGCTGAACAGTTTAATTGAAATGACCCACTGACATTCTTGATGGTGGAATAGCATAAACAGAGATCATGTTACAAACATACTGCTCAAAGGTTGTTACACAAAGCTCACAAGAACATGGACTTCCTCGTAGACAATTACTTTCTTTACCTTTTTTGTTTTCCCTCATTGAATTCTCACTTGGGATTTTCACCTCTTGTGCAAGGACAGTTTCTGAATTCAGGAGAAAAAGAAAAAAGAAAAACCAATAACGTTTTCTTGTATAGATGAAGGCTAGGCTGTATCAGGAGAAATTGTTCCTATTTGCACGTAATGTCACGCTCCGTTAAAACAAAAACATAACATTTTCTCTCTATTGGATTCAAGAGACCATCTTCTGTTCCCAGAAGCTGTTTATTTGAGAAAAATAAATAAAATGAGAGAGATTCTTGTGAATGAAGTAAAGTGATAAAGAGAACCGAACAATTCTTTCAAAGCATTTTTTCAAAAATTTTTCAAAGCATCTTTTCTTGTCGCTACCAAACTAAAGATGAATAAGCAGAAGGTAAGTTACAAACCAAAGGGTTTTTTCCATCTTTGTCACAGTCTTTTCTTTCATTACCCTTTTCTCCCTGCTCCTTTGGGTAGTATTTTCACTCCATCAGACCAAGAGGCAGTCTTAAAAGTTTTCCAGCGCTTTACCTCTGTGACACTAAAATGTTCATTGGCAGGAAAGGTTTCCACTTAAATACAACTGAAATCAGAGACTGGAACGTGTCTGCCTTTCTTTCTGCTGGAAAATTGAAAAGCAAATAATATGTCTCTAGGCCATGAAGCCCTGAAGAAGGTTCAAATGGTAATAATGACATGTAAGGAAAGCATTAGTCATAAAAGGAAGCAGTGGATGTGAATGAAATAAGTTCAGTCAGATTGCAAAGCATCTGACAGCTGAAAAATACACAATAACAGTCGTCCTGAGATTATACTTCACAGAACACAGATCTGATGCGTGCTATGAATATCATAGCCATATTAAGTTCAATCTTTTCTGCCCAAGTCCACTTAAATGCCAATTCCCATAAAACATTGGTTTAGACATTTTCTCCTTGGGATGGGAATTTTTTGATTTAAAGAAGTAATTCTCTTCTTGTTTCCTAAGGAGATTTTTAATGCCCCCCAAAACTGTACTTTATGAACTTAACAGATCCAGGTAGAATAATTTAACAACATTCTGTAAATTATATCCTTTGAGTGATTTCTTGCAATGACAAGGATAATTTTGACATTTCTGGAGAATGATACTGTTTATTAAATTTGCATGCAGGGAGGATAAATTTACTTCCTCATAAAGAATAGCACATAGGTCAAATAAAATAGACTGTATCGGAGTTTTAGAACCTTAAGGAACAAGGATACAGATTCAGATAGGCAGCAATCTTCAGATACTCCTGAAAAATAGCCATAGTTCTCAACTTCTGGCCATTATTTTAATGGATGTTCAAAGTTAAAACAGCACTGAAAAACAGTTATCTTAAAACTGGTCCTTGTGCCTACAACCATGGCAGTTCTACAGTGAACTGAAGAAGCTTTTGGGATGAGTAGCAAAATGTTTTCAAGGGGGAAAAAACAAGAAAGCTCAGTTGCCTTTTGGAAAAAGCACTTTTCAGACAACCATGACCTGGATGACTATGGGGAATCTCCATAGACAAGTGATATATGAATATGATATATGAATAGAAGATCAAAGATTTCCCCAAGTGTACTGTTAAGCAGGGGAGGGCTCATACCGGTTCACACCGGTTTGGTTGAACTGGATGTTAATTTTACAAATGGTTCACCGAACCATTAGCTGCAACAACTGGTTGTCTCTGCCCACCCAGCCCTGCCCCACCCCTCACAGGAGTCTCCATACAGACCGTTTTTGATCCCAGGTAAGTGCAGAGCCATGTGGAGATTCAGGGAAAAATGGGTCTCCCGGAAGTTCAGGAAGGCCAGAAATGTGCCTGTTTCTGGCCTCCGGAGAGCCTCTGGAACCCAGGAAGGGGGAAACAGGCCTCCCGGAGGCTCAAGGAAAGCCTCTGAAGCCTGGGGAGGGGAAAATGGATCTCCTGGAGACCCTGGGAGGCCAGAAATGGGCCCATTTCTGGCCTCTGGAAAGCCTACAGAGCCCAGGGAGGTTGAAAAATCACAGAAGTTCTGGAAGGCCAGAAATGGGCCTGGGAAGGGCAAAAACGGTCCTAGTCGGAGGCCAACTAGGCAATGGCCACCATGGCCACACTCACCCAGTAACCAAGCAGAGAACTGGTTGCTAAAATTTTTGAAGCCCATCCCTGTTCTTAAGTATTATAATTTTAAAAGAGCCAACAACCCATCTCTACAAGCAAATCCCCAGTGGTTTCTCTGGGAAGAATTCTTTTCAGAAGTTTGGAGTTACAGGTTTGCAGAATTCATTTTCTGGAGCATGCTTGCTGACCCCACGTGGCTTCTACACCCAAAATATTTATGGAAAACCAAAAGTGACTTCTCTTCCAATGCCCTGCTCTCAACTCTAATAAAATACATGCTATGGAATAGTTATTTCTCCTCTTTTGCTCAAAATTACACCCTTAGAAATAACTTCTAAGTTGGACTTAGGAAACTGTACAAATCAGCAGAATGCTAATTTGATATGGGAACATATGTATCGCAGCACAGAGAATGTATAGAACAACTGCAATTAAAAATATATTTTAAAAGACTTTTTAGAAGATATGCTGTTATAACAACTGATTTCAAAGGCTGAAAAAGTTTGTAATCATGAGGTGTCTTCCTTCCCCTTCTCCTCCTCCTTCTTTTATTTTTTTTATATTGTCTTTTTAAAAATGGCTTACCCCAATTTGTAAACTGGGGTGTAGAAAATTTTGAAATAAATGAATAAAACTGAAGATCAGCAGGCTGCATTTCTAACTGTTTGATAAGATCAACATAAATAAATAATAAGAAAAATTTTAACATCTCTTTGAAGTTTCTTTTCCTCTAGTAAACCCAGAGATCAGTAGTAGACAATATTGCCCAAATCAAAGGACCAGAACATAGCCCAGAAATTCAACTCGATTTTACCTAATACATAGAAGAAAACATTTTTGTTTCTGCCAATCAATGCAACTGAAAGAAGTCCAAACCAAGTATTCTTCCTTCAATATTAAATTTAGTAGGAGCAGAGAAAACAATAAAACCCCTCCATTCAATCAAGAAAAAGGCAAAGAATTTCAGGCAAAACTTTCTGATGAAGATGTATTATGGTATATAGCAAATGTAATTTGATTCTTAACCTTCAGAAGGGTAGAAGGCAACTACAATAAGTTAGCCTTATATCTTGGAAATCTATGTGGAGAAATGTGTGTTATTTGCAACCCAAAATTCATATTTTTGTTCTGCATTTAACACAATTCTTCCACATAAACTAGTGTCTAAACTTCTGGACTTTGGACTTTCTTATTCAATCTGCCTTTGGATTGTGGATTTCCTGTCTGGCCACTCACAGAGGGTCAGATTAGGTAATCATACCTCTTCAGCTCTTATTCTTAACACTGGTACACCACAAGGTTCTGTGTTGAGTCCCTTACTCTGTACTCTTTATGTGCATAACTACATTCCCACTCACGTTAGTAATACTATTGCTAAATTTGCAGATGATACAACAGTGGTGGGACTCACTTTTGGGGCAGATAAGTATGCCTACTGAGATGAGGTGGACCAGTTGCTTTTGTGGTGTGGAGACAATACCTCAACACCAATAAGACCAAGGAGCTTATAGTGGACTATAGAAGGAACAGATCAGACATCCAGCCCTTGGTTAACAATGGTGACTGAATAGAGCAAGTGGCCAGTTTTAAGTTTCTGGGTGTTACCCTAAAAGAGGACCTTATCTGGAATGCTCACATTGCATCACTGGTCAAAAGGGCCCAGCAGAGATTATACTACCTGAGACTTCTCAGAAAACAACAACTGAATGAAAAACTGCTGGTGACCTTTTGCCGCTGCACCATAGAGAGTATTATTGTACCTGTTTACCAACTGCACAGTGGCAGATAGGACAGCATTCCAGAGCAGGGGTCACCAACCTTTTGGAACCCAGTGACCACCAAACTCAAAATTTTTGATCCCAGAGACCACTAACCAGTTCTGTGGGCATGGCCTAATTTGTGGGTGTGGCTTGGTGGTCATGTGACTGGCTGGGCATGGCTTGTGTGTAAATATTATAAATATTTATATAAATATTGATTTTTTTGTAAAAAAAGAGCAACTTTTACCCAAAATCAGGCAAAGCAGGCAGGCAGATTGAGTTGCTCACAGAATCAAAGATTCATTCAGAAAGCTATCTATCTGCCATTAGCTCAGATCTGCCACATAAAATTTGCTTGTAAGCAAACTCAAACAATTAATTCACAACACACCATGTATGTAAATATTGAATTTTTTATAAAAAAGAGCATTTTTTTACCCAATATCAGGCAAAGCAGGCAGATTGAGTTGCTCATAGAATCATTCAGTGATCTATCTATCTGCCATCAGGTAATTCAGTCTCTCAAATTTGCTTGCCGTGAGTCTGCACTGAATTTGCTTGCAAGCAAACCTTCTGTCCTGCGGGAGGTTTGGCAGAATTGAAGATCTAAAGCCCATGTCACACTGAACCAACGGATGCAAAGAGGATATAAAACGGACAAAAAAACTTGCCAACCATTGATTAACGTGATGTATCCGTTCTATAATCACTGCCTCCGTTTTGCTTCCTCTCTATCCGTCCAGCATCCATTTATGGACGTTTCATCTGCTCCAAAAGTTTTGGGCTGCCTAAAACTTTAGCGTGGAAAATGGATCCAGTTCGTCCATTCTGCATCCACTACGCATCCGCTACGCATCCGTTACGCATCTGTTACGCATCCTCTATATCCGCTAGGCATCTGCTGTGCATCCGCGCAACTCCATCCGCTCCAGCGGTAAACGGACATGGGGAGGAAGCGGAACGGATGCAGAACGGATGCAGAACGGATGCCTAGCAGATGCAGCATGGAAACAAAGCGTTTAAAACGGAAAAAACGTTCGCAGAAGGGACCTATCTTGGATATTAAGGATGTCTACAGGATGCCTAGAGGATGCTTAGAGGTTGCCTAGCGGAAAACCTATACTGCCTATAAAAAGGGGGAGCAACTCGCCTGCATCGCACTTTCAGAACAGCAGCCCAGCGGTGCAGACCTCTGCAGCCTTCGTCTGTCTCTTCCTCTTCCACAGCATCCAGTCATGTCCACCGTGGATTGTAACAAAGTCCTTTCGGCAGCCACCATCGTTCTGCAACAGTGCGAAGCCATCTGCAGGCTCTGTGAACTCTACTGCGAGAAGAAAAGGAGCCACCCAAAAAGAGTCTGGGTCCGAAGATGGTTCGCCAGTCGAGCGGAGGATGGACTGTACAACAAGCTGATGGTGGAGCTCAGGAGCGAAAACACTTGGGCGTTCCAGAACTTCATGAGGATGCCTCCAGCCATGTTTGACGAAGTTGTGCAGCGCCTGACACCCAGGTTGACCAAGGCAAACACCAGCTTCCGGCCCAGCCTGGAACCTGGGCTCAAGGTGGCACTCACTCTGCGCCACCTGGCCTCAGGGACCTCCTACAGGAGCATACAGAATGACTGGAGGGTGCCATCCAACACCATCAGCATTGTGGTCAGAGAAGTGGTGCAGGCCATCATCAAAGAATACAAGGAGGAGCTCCTCTAGTACCCCTCCACTGAAGAAGGATGGAAGAAAGTTGCAGAGCAGTGGTATCAGAAGTGGAACTTCCCCCACACCGTTGGAGCCATCGATGGCAAGCACGTGGCCTGCAAATCTCCAGCCAAGTCGGGGTCCACTTATTTCAACTCCAAGGGCTTCTTCAGCATCATCCTCTTTGCCATGGTCGATGCTGACTACAAGTTCATGTACATCAATGCTTCAGGCAACGGCTCATCTTCAGATGCCCAGGTATACAACGGCAGTCACCTCAAGGAGGGGCTGGAACGCAACATCATCGTGGGCTTCCCAGATCCAGAACCCCTGCCCAACGACACACAAGATGTGCCCTACTTCATCGTGGAGGATGACGCCTTCTCCCTCACAACCTACCTCATGAAGCCCTACACCTCCAGACTCCTCACCCGTGAAGAGAGGATCTTCAACTGGAGGCTGTCCAGGGCAAGGCAGGTGGTGGAGAACGCATGTGGCATCCTGGCCAACAGGTTCCAGGTACTTCTCACCACCATGCAGCGTCGCATAGAGACCATGAGGAGGATCATGGAAGCTTGCTGCATCCTGCACAATCTCATGCGCACCCGCTACCCAGTCTTGCAGAACAGGCTCGTGGACCTCCAACAAGCCAATTGGGTCATGGAGCCTGGGGAATGGAGGCAAGGGCAAAACCTGATCGACACTGAGGATGTGCAAGGCCCCAACAGAGCCTCAAATGAAGCGAAGGAGCAGTGCAACCTCCTGAGACAATTGTGCAACTCCCCAGCTGGAGCAGTGGAGTGGCAAGACAGGATGGTAGATGCTTAATGGATGCTTCCTTCAGCCTGTCTCATCACACAGATGAGATTGGGCCATGTATGTTTGGTTGGCCTACAATGAACAGGGCGTTTAATCAAGAGTTGTATTTATGTTGACATGTGTGGATAATTATTACATTATTATTGATAATAAAGGGCCGTAGGTGTGGTACCTGGGAGGATGGACCATACAGTCCCACTATGCTTGCACTGGAGGTTTATCTATCCCACAGCTATCCTAACCCATCCCACAGCTATTACCCATCCCACAGGTATCCTAACCCATCCCAAAGCTATCCTTACCCATCCCACAAGCATGCAAAGGCTAAAACCATTTCTAAAAGTTTTCCCCAAGACTTTATTTAAAAAAAGAAACGAAGCAAGTGTATGAATCAAAAATATACTTTATTAACAAGAAGCTATAAAACAAAAATGAGTCTCTGGCACTCCTCTGGGTTGCTCAGTCTCATGGGTGAAGGGTCCAGGTGCTGTCGAGGTGGCTGGTGCTGGAGTGCTTGTCATCAGCTCCTCCAGAAGTAGAAGCAGCAGAAGCCCCAGCCCCAGAAGAGCCAGCCCGTGCTGCAGAAGCCCCAGCAGAACCAGAGTGAGGGCCAAGGGGCGGGATGGTAGCCCTGTCCCTCTTGCCAGGGCTGGCAGCAGATGGCTGAAGCTTGCTGTGCTTCCGCATGGTTGTGGGGTTGCTGGCTGGTAGGGAGGCTGGCAGGAACCAAGGCTGGCAGAAAGGCTGGAAGGGAGGCTGGCAGAAAGTCTGGCAGGCAGGCTGGCAGGCAAACAGGCACCAAGGCTGGCAGGTAGACATGAACCAAGGCTTGCAGGAAGGCTGGCAGCAAGGCTGGCAGGGAGGCTGGCAGCAAGGCAAGCAGCAAGGCTGGTAGCAAGGCTGGCAGGCAGACATGCAGGCAGGGCAGGCAAGGCAGCCAATCTGTCCGGCAGCAGGTCTTTCCTCTGAATGGCGACCTGCTTCCGAGCTGCTTCCGTTATATCCACGGGGCTGACGCAATGCATCCTCCCCGTATGTGCAATTAACGCCAGGCATCCATTAGGCTTCCGCTGTGCATCCGCTAGGCTTCCGCTGTGCATCCGCTTCATCCGTTCGGCGTCTGCTCTGCTTCCGCTCTTTCCGTTCCGCGTCCGCTTTGCTGAGGCCCCCTGGAAGCCCTGCGGATGTGCCACCCACCCCCATCCGCTCCCATCGGCGTCCATCCGCTGGGCTTCCGTTCCGCATCCGCTTTCTATCCGCCCTGTGTCCTCCCCGCGTCCGTGTTATCCGCTCCGGTTATGAAAATTTTTGCCCCTTCTGAGAGCGGATAACAACGGATGGAACATTTTGCTCATCAGCTGTGTCCTTTTTGCATCCGTTGGCCAGTGTGACATGGGCTTAAAGACTAGCTAAAAAGTAAGAAATCCAACCATTTCCTGCTTCCTAGCTAATCTAAATCTCCCAGCACAGCAGAACAGATGATAGTCAGAAAAAGGAAAAATAGCAATTTTAGCAGGCAAGTTTGCCCGGTAAGGAGTGAGTGGGCGGGGAGGGTTCCTACAGGCCATGTGGGGTGGGGCAGCCTTGTGTTTCTGTGCAGCCTGGATTAATTGCTTTGGGGGGGGGGGCGTGCTCTGGGGGTGAGATTTCTCTGTGGCCCACCAAAATTTTCTCACAGCCCACCAGTGAGAACCAGTGGGCCACAGCCCACCAGTTGGCGACTGCTGCTCCAGAGAGTTAACATCATTGCCCAGAAGATCATTGGTTGCCCTCTCCTTTCTTTGGAAGAGCTTTATAGCTCCCACTGCCTTAAGAAAGTCCAAAACATTCTCAAAGACCCATCTCATCCTGGGCACCCTTTTTTTGAACTATTATCATCTGGCAGATGGTACAGAGTAATAAAAACAAGGATAAATAGGCTGAAAAACAGCTTCTATCCCAGGGCAATAACTCTATTGAATTCTACTGTATAGTGCTATATTCATGCAATATCAGGGGTTTTCAATTCAATATATAGAATGTGAAGGATGTGTGTTTTTGTTTATTTTCATAGTCATAATGTACACTGAAGATAGTATTTAATTTCACTGCATGAGGTGCAATGACAACAAAGTAAAGTAAACTAAATTTGAAAGGAGAGAGGGAATTGCAACACCAAAGAAAAGAGAATCAGGATATGGCTTGATTAAGCACGTAGTCAATAAAACCAACCCTAAAATATTGTTGATGAATCTCTGGATTTATATTTTGAACAGGTTGATCCTCACCATGAGTGGAACTGATTATTATAATTTTAATTTTGTTTAAAGTCTCATTGTACTAAAGAGGGCCAGATATTTATGAGCAGCATCCTTGTTCCCTTCTTCTCAAATTTCTTGATCTTTACAAGTGAACTGGACCAGACGTCAGTACTTGATACTTTCCCATGAAAAGCCATCTGTTGTCAAACAAGCTACAGTATTACAGTATATTTTATTTTATTTATTTGTTTTGTCAAACAATTATTAGATTACAGGTATAACTATAAACATGGTTATAAATATATGAAATGAATATGAATAAGAAAAAAAACAAACAATAGGACAGGGACTATAGGCATGTTTTGGTGTGATTATGCATGCCCCCTACAGACCTCTTAAGAAAGGGGTAAGGTCAATAGTAGACAATCTAATGTTGAAGATTTTGGGGTTTGGGGAAGAAACCACAGAGTCAGGTAGAGTATTCCAGCCATTGACAACTCTATTACTAAAGTCATATTTCCTGCAATCAAGTTTGGTGCAGTTTATTTTTAGTTTGTATCTATTTAGTGCTCTTGTATTGTTTTGGTTGAAGCTGAAGTATTCATTGATAGGTAGGACATTGTAATACATAATTTTATATATTATACTTACATTGGACCGAAGGCGGCGTAGTTCTAGGTTGTCTAGGTCTAAAATTTCAAGTCTGGTGCCATAAGGTATTCTGCAAAGAATAGAGGGGTAGAGGATTCTTCTCAAAAAACATTTCTGGACTTTCTCAAATGTATTAATATCAGATATGTAATGCGGGTTCCAGACTGATGAGCTGTGTTCAAGTATTGGTCTAGCAAATGTTTTATATGCTCTAGTTAGTAGAGTGATATTACTGGAGAAAAACCTATGCAGGATTAGGTTAATAACTCTTAATGCCTTTTTGGCTATGTAGTTACAGTGGGCTCTAGCACTTAGATCATTAGAGATGAGCACTCCAAAGTCCTTGACAGAGTTTGGATCGTCAACAAGGTCTTGACTATTCAGCTTGTATTTTATTTTCTGATTTTTTTTTTGCCAATATGTAAGTCAGAGCATTTATTTCTTGAGATTTGAAGTTGCCATTTGTTTGACCATTCTGATATATAGTTGAGGTCTTTTGAAGGGTAGTTGTATTGTCTATGGTGTTGAATAGCTTTACCTCATCAGCAAAAAGAATGCAGTTGCTCTTGATATGATCACAGAGGTCATTTATGTAGAGTATGAAAAGAGTTGGTCCTAAAACATTGCCTTGGGGGACACCACTGTTGACAGGTACAGAATTTGATAGGATGCTCCCAATTTTGACTATTTGTTGCCTGTTTGACAGGAATGCCTCTATCCAGTTATGCAGGTTTCCAGAGATACCATAAGACCTTAGTTTTAGTTTTAGTTTGTCGTGTACCACTGAATCAAAGGCTTTACAGAAGTCTATGTAAATTGTGTCAATTGTTTTGCCCTGATCAAGTTGTGTAGTCCATATGTTTTTACAGTGCAAGAGTTGCATGTTACAGGACAGTTTCCTTCTGAAACCAAACTGTTTGTTAGAGAGTAGGTTGTTTGTCTCTGATGTGTTTGATTTAATCAGAAGAATCTAGTTTGGAGCAAGTATTGGACTTTGGCATGCAAGTGAAGTGAAACAGATTAGATAAATCCCCAGTGGAAGATAACTCTCTGTTCTAGTTGATCAAATATTTTAAAGTACTTGGCCTCATTCCCTGTGACCCAGACTTTGAAGTCTCTGCTTCTGTCTGTATGGCTTTCCATTCTGCTTTGTAATGGGTATTCTTTACAGATGAACGTTGTGTCTGTTCATTTCCATAGCACCGAAGTCACCACAAGTAGCTATCAGCTGTTCAGATACACAATCCCAAACAGAACTCCTGGGACACTGTGCTTCCCAAAAATAAAACTTTATTGAATATGCTACATTGACATAGAAGAACTAAAAACAGCTCTGGTTTTACTGCATGAAATTCCACAAAGTTAAACTTCCTTTTCCCTTTTGGCCATCGCTCTCAGTTCATTTTGTTGTCCAATTACATCTGCTTCTTTTGTTATGAGAACAGTCTGGACCATTGCTAACAACTGCACTGTATGTCCTTGGGGCTGGCAACAGGGTCTTACAATCTGTAAACAGAGTCTTGGTGCTCCATTCCCACTCCAACATTTTAACCACCCCCCTCCTGATGTCATGCTGAGAGCAAAGGAGCAGATAGGTGAAATAGTGAATCACTCTTGATAGCAGCAGCACCTGTCTAAACTAAGATAAGTCTGATTCATACTTGGACAGGACTAAGAAACATCGGGGTCAGGGGTGGGTTTCTACTGGTTCTGTCCACCTCTGTAGAACCAGTAGCTCTGAAGAGCAGCAGACATAGAACTGTTTCTAAGTCTGCTGATGTTTTTGCCCACCCGCCCACCTGGCCTCTTTCCTGATCTTTATTTCCTGATTTTTCAACTTCAGCTGCCGAACAAGGCACAGCTACAGTTAAAAAATCAGGAAAAGAGGGCTGTTTCAAAGGCTGCTATTCTGAACGCAGCATGCTGATGATGAGTGCAGGGAAGCTCGTAAATTCCGAACCGGTAGTTAACCCTGTCGTATTGCACCCCTGGTCTGGGTGATAGAAAAACTTGTTTTTTTTAGAACTGCAATATTGTGATTGTACTAGAACATAGAAAAACAGAGTTGGAAAGAACCTTTGTCCAACCTCCTGCCCAAGCAGAATACTCCATAACGTTTCACACAAATGCCTGTCCAGTCTATTTTTGAAACCCTCCAGTGATGCAGCACCCAAAACTTCTGAAGGCAGGCTGTTCCATTGACTGATTGTTCTCAGGATATTTCTCCTCCAAGTTTGCTTCTCTCCTTGATTAGTTTCCATCCACTGTTTTTGTCTTGCCTTCTGTTGCTTTGGAAAATAAATTGATCCCCCACTTCTCTGTGGCAGTGTCTCAAATATCGGGACAATGCTATCCTGCCACTCCTACTCCTTCTTCTCATTAGAGTAGGCATATCCAATTTCTGCAACCATTCTTCATATGTTTTAGCCTCCAGCCCCCTAATCATCTTTATTGATCTTCTCTGCAGTCTTTCCACAGTCTCAACATCTTTTTTTATATTATGGTGAGCAAAACTGGATGAATATTACTAAGGGGTGGTCCATTGCAAATGGAAAATCCTCTCACTAATTTGTATACAGTAGTGTTTTCTAACCCTTTGGATGTGTAAGGTTTATACATGTTTACAAAAAGGATCATAGAGAAGAAAATTGAGGTTCTTAATCAAAAAAAAAAAAAAAAACCTGGCACGTTTCTGAACATTGAATTAGAGGATAAAGAATTGAACTTGTAAATTGTGGTTACTTCTGAACAGCAATTTAGAGAACTGACTGAATGAATTTCAAATTGTTTTGTGAATTGAATGAGTTGTTCACATCTGGCCATTTCATCCCCTCCTGTCCTGTCGAGAGCAGTTTCAGAAAACATTCTTCCACTACGTAGGTTTGATGTGGGGATATTTTACATAGCAAGCAGTGTCAGCCTTCAAGATCTTCTACTATCGCTTTGCATCTTTCGGCTGTCATAAGTAACGGGGGGGGGGAGGGGATGAGTCTGGGAAGTGAGCTGGAGGTGTTACATTTTTCTGTTGTGTAAATGGGGGGGGGGGAAGCATACATCAGAGTTAGGTTTCTATTTCTCGCTTAGCTTTCTTTTCTCTGCGCAACTGCAACCTGTTATCAAAATATGCCAAGGTTGACAGACAGAGGCCTCATCACCACCTGAAGATGCCCACATGATCATATTCACAACTTCTAATTGGAAGATTCATCTGAACTATTGGGGGTGGGAGCATTTCCATCACTTTGTATATGTGATTTACGTGCCTAATTTCTCAGATTCAGAATTCTTTGGTTGCTACCACTTCATTTTCAGTAAAAGATATCTGTTCTCTAACTTAAAGAGTCTAAGTATTTCTTTCTTGGATTTTGAATGGAGCACCACCTGACACATTTCCTTGTAGATTTCTGACATGAGAGCAGTGTTCCAATAATTGAGAGTCTATCACAAAGAAGAGGAGGTCATCCTATTCTCCAAAGCACCAGAAAGCAAGTCAAGAAGCAATGGATGGAAACAAATTAAGGAGAGAAGCAACCTGGAATGAAGGAGAAATTGCCTGACAGTTAGAACTTTAAAGCGGTATATAAATCTAAGTACTATTGCTATTTTAATGCCTCCACTGATTCTTAAATGTGCAGTGTGAATGTTTACTCTTATAAGAGTGAAAATGAGGGGAATATCTACAGAAAATTAGCTCTGAAGATAAAGGACTGAATCTTGGTTTCTCCATCCTCAGAGCATTGAAATCCATGCCTTCAGTTATCCAGAAATAATGTATGTCCCTTGTCCTGAATTTTGCATTTTGGCTAAGTGCAAAGGCTCTTTGCATTTTTTAAAAAACCTGTGCATAACATTGCCAGCTCCCAAAGGTTCATCAGTCATACCTTACGTTGCTTAATTAAACACCAACAGTTCAGAGACCTCTCTGGGGTTCCATCTGGTTAAATGGCAAAAGCTGTACTGGAGCAAAGGAGCTGCTTTCATGATAAACAGAATCAATCTCTCTTGAAATTTCCAAGAGGAGATGGAGAACAGCAAAATTAATTGTTTGGGTATATTTCTGGTTTAAAATGGTATGACAAGAATTGGTTTCACAGGCACAAACAGCTTGGTGGATTCAGCACTTTAAGCACGAAGTTGTTTTCATGTTGAAGGGAAATTCCTCTTTAATAGATCCAAAGAAGCAGCCAAGAAGCAGATGGAGTAGAAGAAGAAAAGTAGGTCAGATGGGAAGAATCAGCCTGGAAGAGAATGTTATTATAATTATTATTAGATAGCTGGCTCAGAATCTCGTTATTACATAAACGGTTTGGTTGATATCACTAAATCTCATGTGTCCAGTCAGGTGCTTTCTGGGTCAGTAGCTAAAAGGACCGGGACAAATGGAAGGTGGGGAAATTAAGGCAAACAAAGGCAGTGGCCTTAGAAAGGGTATGAAAAAGACCTGGTGAATGCTGTTTCAGATTGTTCAGCACCAGGATGCATTTGGTCTTCTGCGGTGCCGGATGAACCGGCCATGCAGAATTAATGCTGCTGCTGTAACAACGAAGGCTGAGGCACGGGAGGAGTGGAAGACTGCGCTCCTGACATCCTTCGACAGTCGGGGGCTGGGGGTCCCCCAGGATTGATGCAGCCAGCCAAGATTGGCTATTATGCCCCTCCCAAGTGTCCCCCGCCTGTATCTAAGGGGGATCCAGTTGAGGGGTGGTGTGCTCCCTATGAGATCAAGGAGTGCGTGGGGTGCCGATCGCCAGACTATTGGCAAGATTTGTAGGGGAGCCTGCCAGGCCCTGGAGACAATCAACCACGTCCGGCAAGTTTGTAAGGTGACGCATGATGCCCGATGTGCATGGCACAACTGTGTCATGCAGCTCCTGGATCAATTCCTGCAACAGCAAGGCTCTGTCCAAGTATCGAGCCCATCATAACATCCGGCACTTCATTCATTAAACCAAATTTACTTGTGGAGGCGATGAATCATTTCTGGGTTGTGGATGTCTCTATAGTGTCCAGTTACTGAATGCAGGAGACCTGGGGCATCAAGATCTCTAAATACGGACAGCCTGACCATGTCACTGATATTCAACATTGGGCCATTGTTTCCCCTTCTGTCTTGGTGCACCACCTCCCTGTCATCGTTTCTAACCAGGGATCGTTTTATGAACCATCCAGCATTGGGCTATGGACTTTGGGCTTGAGCCGCAAGGACTGCATGGACACTGGTCTCCTAATCATTGCAGGCTCGCTCAAATATTATGATGTTTACGGAACCGGGAAAGATTGAGTCTGGATCTTGGGTGACATGTGATTAATGACACTGCCATAAGTGGCAACTCCACTAGTGTGGCCATCTTTAGTGAATGTTCTCTCTCAGAGAGGTTTGCCCCTCTGATAATTTATGATAAAATGGGAGGAATTAAAGCAAATCTAAAAAGTAAATGAAAGGGAGGAAAGACAATGAATTGTTCTAAATTGCCCAAGTGGCTTAAAAGTTGAACAGATGGACAAAGCTGAGCTCATTGGATGATGTTCCTTAGCACCGTGTTTCTCAACCATGGCAACTTTAAGTTAGGTGGATGTCATCTCTCAGATGAATGGATGAGCAGAACAGCCAATTGATTTGTGAGTGTTCCATCACTGGAGATTTTTAAGAAGAGGTTGGACAACCATTCATCTGAAATGGTATAGGGTCTCCTGCTTGGGCAAAGGAGGTAGACTAGAAGACTTCCAAGATCCCTTCCAGTAATTTTGTAATTCAAAATTACATACAACAAGTAAAGATAAAACTCAAGACTGATTGTAATATTCTAAATAGAATTAAGAAACAAATGTATTTTGGAAAAAAACATATTTCTGCATTGGATTAAGTCCTATTTTAAGTTGTTCCTGTAATTTAAATTTCAGAATATGTAATTGAAATAATTGTTCATTTCCTTTTCACTCTCAGTTTGTTGCTTCCTGCTTTTGTTTCTTTTTGTTGTCTCCTCTATGTAAATATCTAGTCGTTATTCTCCTCTAGGCTATCCTGTGTATAGGAATCAATATATTATGGAAAATGACATACAAACTTGCATACATTAAGGAAAAGTATATATAAAGATGCAAATGTTAAGAGAAAATGAAGATTGATGTGGAAATAGCAACAAAAGAAGCTTATGATTATGTAGAAAACAGACCATGATGAAATTTATTTATCTATCCCGGCTGTGTTTTTTGGTTTCAATTTAAAAAAGGTTAGATGGAGTATAAAATAAAATATGTTACTCTTCTTTTCAAGAAGACATAACACAGTGCAGTTGCCCTGATTACCTGCAGCCAGTCCACAATCTTCCTTTCTTTTTTTTCCAAAAAGAAAGGGAAATGCTGCTTAAAATTCACCAGATTTCTTCTTCTAGCACAGCTTTAGCTATCAAAAAAGTCCTATGTTGGAAAAGGTAAATACAATCAGAAGAAAGGAAGGAAGGAAGGAAGGAAGGAAGGAAGGAAGGAAGGAAGGAAGGAAGGAAAGTGAAAGACTGAAGGAGGGAGGAATCATGTTGCATTCTAGGCCTTTTTATTGGTTTGTTTCTTGTTTAACACGACTGAGTGACATTAAATAAACATAACAGAAAACAGCATCAGAATTTGTAAATGCAAGTCAAAGAGCAAACAGTTGTTACTCTTGAATAACTGTCCTGCTGTGTCCCAAGTCACCCACAGAAGAAAAGAAAAATAAATCCAATTTTCCTTTTCTTTTCAACAACAGTAGGTAGAAGAAATAACTTATCTCGCAAGTCAGGCTCAATAGAATTAATAGTTTAAGCACAGCCACCTCAAACTTCTGAAGTGGCAGTTGTGTTGCACATTGATTTCCAGATTGTGGGCTGAGGCACCATAAATGTACCAGGAAGAAAAGAAAATCCTAGAATGCTGCAAGTGCCAGAGGGCCTGGGGAACCCCAAGCAGGATGGAGCTCATTAAATGCCTTGTATGAGGGACAGGGGGTGAGAGCTGGGGGCTGACTGTGTTATACAGTACTGTATTAATTTATTTGATTCTTTTTGCTAGTTTTTATTGTTTTAAATGTGGCTTTATATTCTGTAAACCACCTGGAGTCACCAGGGGTGAATAGGTGGCAATATAAATTCAATAAATAAATAAAGCATGGATTAAAGAAACATTATATATTGAAACCCAAATCCTGAACTTTGAGTGAGTTTACCCACTACACTTTGCATGAGTTGCAAAATAGCTCTGAAACCCATTTTGGAGAATGTTACAATTTTAGATGGGAAAGAAAAAAAACTACCCTTGGTCTTTTCCTTAATATAGATTTTTTGCCACCTCTCATCCCATTTTGTTATTTATCTGAAGAGTTATATTTCTTGCCTTTTGCTCTTCCTGGATACCAGTTTAAATGTAGGGTAATGGAGCTGAAAATATGAGAAGTTCAGAACCATCCTTGATGGTGATTCACTTGTGCCTCTTTATAGGCTTCAAGAAGTCCCTTGGTTCATTTTCTATAGCTGAGTAACCCACTCACCCATTTACCCATGTCTGGTAACCACCAGGTAACAAGACTCAATTCTCACAATCCCTAGTCATCCATTCATCCAGTACAGAATAACAGACATGAAGGAAACCTATGAGATCATCTAGTCCAACCCCCTGTTCTAGCAGGAGACTCCATACCATTCCAGATAAGTGCCTATTATCAGACCTTTGACACCTTGGTCCTTTAGGCAAGGAAAGACCCTCAGTTCCATTCATGATGAAATATATACTTTACTAAAACCCAAGTGGAATACAGTATAGCAAAGCCAGAACTGAAGTTCACATACCAAAGTTTTGCAGTTAATTTTCTCCATCCAGTTCCTCCCCTCCGCTGGTTCCTCCCCTCCCTTATTGTCCAATTATATTTGAATAAATTGTTTTGGGAACAGTCTCTTCAATGATAAGCTGGTTGGTAAACCATAGCATTCCATTCCCAGACCTTGAGGTGGTACTTCTGGAATGTACAATGAGTTGTTAGCCTTCTCCCCCTTCCTGTCCCTCTCTCTCTCCCCCCATTCATGGCAGCCTGGTAGCTAGCAAATGCAAAGCTCAGCATATGATGGCATTTCTGGCAGCTGTCCAGTTTCTTCTTGAAAACCTCCAGTGGTGGAGCACCCATAACCTCTAGAGACAACCTCTTCCACTGACTGGTTGTTCTCAGTGTCAGAAAAATTTCTCCTTAGTTCCAGGTTGCTTCTCTTCTTGGTTATTTTCCATCCATTATTTCTTGTCTTACTTTCTGGTGCTTTGGGAAATAGGTTGATCCCCTCTTCTTTATGGCAGGCATATGGGATAATATGTATGGGATTTGCATTGCAACCAGAGGTGGTATTCAGCAGGTTTTGACCAGTCCTGGAGAATTGGTAAATTTTGAGTAGTTCAGAGAAATGGCAAATATCACCTCTGACTGGCACCGCCCCCATCTCTTCTCTGCCTCCTGACTCCTGGCTGATGGGCTGGGTCTTCTTCGGTTGCCCTGCATAGGAGAACAGAGCTGGAAAGCAGGTTAGTGGGCTGGGGAGGGAATGGGGATTTTGCAGTATCCTTCCCCCAGGAGTGGGGAGGGAATGGAAATTTTACAGTATCCTTTCCCTGTCACTCCCACCAAGCCATGTCCACAGAACCAGTAATAAAAGTTTTTGAATCCCACCACTGATTCCAGCATGTCTGGAAAGCATCGGAATGACCCAGGCTGTTACTGTATTTATAATATCCTATTTTCCTGTCTATTTGTGAAAGCTTGCTTCTCCTCTCGCCTGCCTCCATTCTTCTGCATTGCGATCCTTCTACCTGACAAGATGAGGGATCAGGGAGAGCTGCAGTTGACCTGTTTTGGCTTCTTCTCTACCACACATCCTATTCATCAGTTCTTTGTTCAACCTTCTGTCTATTTGGCTCATCTTTTCACTTCATCTATGTATCTTTTTCTATTTTCATCTTTCTCCCACCTGAAAAGCTGTCACCCAATCTCTTTTATGAAGCATAATGTTTAGTCTATAACAACCTTAATAATTCTCAAAGTGTCACAACAATAAAGCAATATTTATTTCGGGGAGCATAAATGCAGATTATTGAAAGGAAAGATCACTAACTCCAGACGAATCCGTTTAAAAATATCACATCAAAGCAAGAAATTGAATAAAATATCTTAATTCTTGGTCTTAATTCTAAGTGTTGCTTGATCCAAACATTCTGAAATCAAAAGAAAATCATTCTCTATATGGTTGAAGGTTGTCCATCTTTTCTGTGGCTTCAATTACAGATTCAAACTGTGTGCTGAAACCAGGTTCTTGAGGAAAGGCCTGGAAAAGTATTGTCCTATATCAAGATGCAATAAATCTCTTTAGTATTTTTCATTTGGCACTGATGTGTGCAAACTATTATTTAAGTGGGTTATCCAATATCAAGCTTAGCAGGAAAACCTTTTCATTATGACTTCAAAATTGGCTTGTATTTTGTTTGGAGAGAGCATTTGTCCTGTTGCTGATGAGAAAAGAGGAAGAGGAGGAGGAGGGGGAGGAGGAGGAGAAGGAGGAGGAGGAGGAGGAGGAGGAGGAGGAGGAGGAGGAGGAGGAAGAAGAAGAAGAAGAAGAAGAAGAAGAAGAAGAAGAAGAAGAAGAAGAAGAAGAAGAAGAAGAAGAAGAAGAAGAACAACAACAACAACAACAACAACAACAACAACAACAACAACAACAACAACAACAACA
>BLBF01020088.1:13189-47530 GCA_015471245.1 Laticauda colubrina | reverse complement strand
ATCTATCTATCTATCTATCTATCTATCTATCTATCTATCTATCTATCATCTATCTATAATTGTAATGCTATGGAGAACTACACCACTGCTTCAGTATGGCTTTTATAAGGAGGTCATTAGTTTTTCTTTCTTTCTTTCCAGTGACTTAAATTACTGGAGGGAAGATGGGAATTGATCAAATGATTTTAAGTTTAATTTTTTTGCACTGGACTACAATTCATGCAGTTCCAACTCAGAAGAGCCTTGGGTAGGAGCAGCTTCCTCTTAAATTATTGACTTTCATTTTTTCTTACTTTTTTCTATTCTTTCCAGTTCCACTTTTATTTGCTCTGTTGTCTCAGTGCTTTGAAGCTGTTCCACTCATTTTCTTGATTCTTAGGAACATTGATTTGCTTGCAAGGACAGCAGTATATGAATGTTAAAATGATTCACACAAAGATCAGATACAGAAGGATTTTCTGAATTTGTGGGAAGCCTGATGCAGAATCCATGAAGACCCTGCAAAATGTTAGATCTGAATCAAAGAGTTTCTATCAAAACACCCCTGAATCCTAATCCTTTTCAGATTCCTCTGAAGCAGCTAAAAACCCATAGAAGGATAGAACTTCAAACATTGTTGCAGATTTCAGTTTCATTCCTGCAATTTCAGAGTTACTGTGCTATTCTTTCCTCATATTTTTCTTTATAGATATTCCACACATAATTTGTACTAAGAATTTTGATTACAATAATATTAACTAATACAAACTAAACTTAGAGAAAAAGAAAAGAAAAAAGAATAAAAAGTACATTAAAAAGAGAGAAGAAAAATGGAAAAGGAATATAATAAAGAAAAAATATAAAGAAATGACTTTCCACTTTTATCAAAATATGTATAAATGAACTCTCTGTGCTCTATAAAGTTATAAACAGATATCTCTTCATTCCCGATCTCATCTTTTATCTATAAGCAAATCCATAAAACAACTTTTCAATCCTGGAATCAACAAAAACTCCATGAAGATTGCCAGAACATTGCTAAAAAAAAAGATGACCAGATATATTCATTTTTTTATTTAGAACCCACTTTTATTATTTTTATAAATAACTCAAAGTAGTGAATGTATCCAACACATCTTCCTCCTCCTATTTTCCCTGTTAACAAATCTGTGAGGTAAGATGGGCTAAGAGAGGTGGACCCATCTGTCTTTCATGACCAAGGCAGGACTAGAACTCACCATCTCTTGGTGATTGGCTCAAAGTCAACCAGATTGCTTTCATGCCTAAAATGGGACTAGAAGTCCCAGTCTCCTGATTTCTAGCCTGGGTCTTTGACTCTTAGACCAAACTGGCTTTAATATCTCATATTGTTCAAAGTGTTAACAAAGCTCTTTTGTACATCCAGTTAGAAAACATTTTCCTGGTCATTCTTCTAGTTTATCATTTTTGAGCAGAACCAAAGTTATGTTGGATGGCCCATTGAATTAAATAATTAGGAATTAAATAAATAAGGAAGTGTGTCTCAAACTCAGTAGCTCTGCTAAATAAGAAAGTGTTCCAGTTTGTGCACAACAGAAAAAAAACAAGATGAGGCTAGAACAATGAGGAATTGTAATAAAGTGCTGAGGTGTCAGAAACCGTGTAACTGCTTTTGCTAGATAGGGAGCCAGCATAAACCTTTGAAATATATGTGTCAATTTGAAAACAGAAAGAATGTGAGACAAGCCCTCGTTCGAGAGGGCGGACAGTTAGGGTATAAAAATGCTGCCTGAATTTTGCTCTGGGTTCCTTCAATGCCTGAGGGAACCCGTCTCTGCAGACAAATGAATAAAACCTTGTTTTCCTTGGATCAACGAATCTTTTGGTGGTTTTTATCTGCTTCCACCTCACAATTTGGCACCCAATGTGGGGCCCCGACGGAATTTCGACTGGATAAAAGGTACTGGGTAAGTGTGGCACCACCGCCTCCCATTGTAGAGGGGCCCCTCCCTTGTCTCTGTTGGATCCTGGGGTAACCGCACTCAGCAGACAATCCTTGGAAACAAGAGAGAGAGAAGCTGGCCTGACGCTCCAGGAGTGTCGTTGATCACCTGAAGTGGGGACACCCACACTCCTTTTGTCTCTGGGAGACCAGAGGTATATCAGGTGAGTTTGTTGCCTTTCAGGATAGAAGAAGGGATATGCTGTCCTTAAACTCTGGGAATCCAGCGACTGCTGGAGGACAGTGTAAATCCCTGAGTTGGGAATCTCTGGGAGACTGTTGGCGGGTAGCATGGAGAATGGGAAAGGGACAAAGCAAGTGTGAGATGTTCCAAGAGGGAACGGGTATTGAGATAGAAAAGACCCCGTGAAGGCTGATTCTGACTGAATCCCCATTGAGTCAACTACCACAACAATGGTCGTTGCCCCATCTGAGGATTTACACTCGGAGTCTAGAGAAAAAGAAAATGATCTACCTATGCCAATATAGGTGGCCGAAGTATCCCCTAATAGACCCTGAATTTCCTTACCACTGGGATCCTGAAGGGAATACCAGTATGTACTGGATAACTCAGTTGAAAAAGTATATAGTGAAACACCGGATGAAGGAGCAAATACCCTATGTGGAGGTATGGTATCATGTTCACTTTGAAGGTCCAGTTCCACCAGAAACAGAAGTAGGACAGTTTGTCAGCAAGGTGGAGTAAAGCAAAACTGAGGACTGGATGGGGAGTCCACCGGCATCAGCTCCGGCAGTCCTGGCACCATCGCCCCTGCCGGCTCCAGTTGCCCAGGCTCCACCTCCACCTGCATATCCAGGACTCAGAAGGGAACTTGCTCAATTAAATAAGGACCTAGAGAATTTGCCTCTAGGAGGAAGGTCGGCCAATCCCGTGTCGGCCTTCCCAGTCAGAGAAGTCCCAAATGGCATGAATGTGCAGGGGAATCCAGTTACCATTTTTGTGGCTGTCCCCATAAAATCTGCCGAGTTACGGGATCTGAAAAAGACCCTTCCAAAACTCCATGAGAATGCTCATGAAGTGGCGGAACAGTTGGAATTGTTTCTGGGGCCCAATGAATACACACACCAAGAACTGATGTATATTCTTGGACACCTTTCCACCCCCAAAGAGAGGAACCTCATTAGGAGGGCAGCAATGGCTGCCTGGGATAGGAGGCATGCAGGGCAACAGGGAGCAGTGACTGAAGACACAAAGTTCCCCATAGCCGATCCAAAATTCTATTTTGGAGTAGAATTGTGGGATAGAAGGAAAGAAGTTCACATGTGTATGTTAACAATGGAAGATGAGGAGAAGATATCATCAGATGTGTGGGCAGGAGGTGAAGGGGTTAGTAGGATGGCAATATAGCCCATTCAGATCAAGATACAACCAGGGATAACTAAACTGTGGACTCCACAATATTCTCTGAGTAAGAGAGGGAGGGAAAGGTTGAAACCAGTGATTGACAGATTATTGAAACAGGGACTGTTGGAACCTACTATGTCACCATTCAATTCACCGGTTTTAGCAGTAATAAAAAAGGATGGGAAGTATAGATTGGTTAATGATTTGAGGAGGATCAATAAGATAGTGGTTCCTAGATTCCCAGTGGTTCCTGATCCCTATACCATCTTGGGGAGGATCCCCCCCAAAGACAAATGGTTTACTGTGATAGATCTGAAGGATGCCTTTTGGGCGTGTCCTTTGGAGGAGAGAAGTAGAGACTTGTTTGCCTTTGAATGGAATGATCCTGAGAGTGGAAGGAAACAGCAGTTGAGGTGGACAGTACTTCCTCAGGGATATACTGAGAGCCCTTTGATGCTTGGAGAGGCGTTGGAAGATAAGTTGGTGTCGTTTGAGAGAGAGAAAGGAATCACCCTAATTCAGTACGTGGATGACTTGTTGTTAACTTGGAAGAAAGAGAAGGAAGTGAGAGCAGCTTCTGTGAGTCTGTTGAATTGGCTGAAGGAGCAGGGGCTGAAAGTCTCAAAAGAGAAGCTTCAGTTTGTTGAAAAAAAGGTGAAATATTTGGGACATTACATTCAGCAGGGGGTTAGGTCCTTGGACCCTGAAAGGGTGAAGGGGATCATGAGCTTGGCTCCTCCCAGGAACAAGACAGAGATACGGAAAGCATTGGGATTATTGGGGTATTGCAGAATCTGGGTAGACCAATTCACAATGTTGGCACAGTTTTTGCATAGAAAGTTGCCTGGAAAGGGAGAGCACATAGAATGGGAGGAGGGAGATAATGAAACGTGGGAAGAGCTGAAGAAGGCTTTGTCAACCGCTCCGGTTTTAGCCTTGCCAAACCTGAAATTACCATTTCTTTTGTATGTGGCGGTGGCTCAGGGAACAGCAGTTGGAGTCCTTGCCCAAAAGAGGGGGGGGTAGTACCAGCCAGTAGCCTTCCTAAGCAAGGGTTTGGAGCTGGTTGTGAAAGGATGGCCAGTTTGTGTTCAGGCTGTGGCAGCAACAGTGATGTTGGTGGTGGAGAGCAAAAAGTTAACCTTTGGGGGAGCTTTGGTGGTGCATTCGCCTCATCAGGTCAACTCAGTGTTGAGTCAGCTGGCTACCACTTGGATGACCAAAGGGAGGATATTGAAGTATGAAACCATTTTGAGAACCAGTCCTGATGTAGTAATAGGAACAGACAAGAATCTAAATCCAGCAGAATTCTTGAAGGGGAGAAGGCAGGCGTGGGAACCAGAAGACCATGATTGTCTATTGCAAGTGGATCTCATGATGAAGGTTAGAGAGGACTTGGAAGAGACTCCATTGGAGAAGGGAGAGAGGTGGTTTATAGATGGATCTAGTAGGGTGGAAAATGGAAAGCGAAAATCTGGGTTTGCAATAGTAACCGGGGAAGGTGAGGTAATAGAGAAAGGGTCACTCCCAGCTGCTTGGTCAGCCCAGAAATGTGAATTGCTTGCCCTGACCAGAGCCTTGGAATTGGCTGAGGGGATGGAAGTAACGATTTGGACTGATTCCAAGTATGCATGGGGGGTGGTGCACACATTTGGGAAAATCTGGAAAGAAAGAGGGTATATCAAGGTGGATGGGAAGCAAATAGAGCAAGTGCAGTTAGTAGAACAAGCCTTAGAGGCATTGCAACTCTCCAGCCAAGTATCAATTGTCCATGTGAATGCACATCAGAAAGCGAACACACCAGAGGTTGTGGGAAACCGATGGGCAGACAAATGGGCGAAGGAAGCTGCAGGGGAGATAGAGTTGGTAA
The DNA here is from genome assembly GCA_015471245.1 of Laticauda colubrina. NCBI lineage: Eukaryota > Metazoa > Chordata > Lepidosauria > Squamata > Elapidae > Laticauda > Laticauda colubrina. Next base: position 42,334 of record BLBF01020088.1, on the reverse strand, counting down.
TGGTATCTATACCAATACTGGAAAAGGAGGACGAGAGGGAGGAATGGGAGCCAGAGAAAAAGGAAAAGTTGGAGTTGGAGAAAGAGGGATGTGTCAAAATCCCAGAGGGATGGAAGACGTCAGAGGGAGTCAAGGTGGTGTCACCCATTGTCATGAGGGAAATATTGGAGAAAGTTCATGAAGGAGGACATTGGGGAACGGAGGCCTTGGTCATTTCTGTTAAACCTCACTATTGGAGTCTGAGGATGTGGACGGTAGCTCAGAGCATCTGCTGGAAATGTTTGATTTGTTTGAAAGTAAATAAGAAAGCGGCATGCAAGAAAGAGATGGGAGGGCGACCCCGAGTGGGTTGGCCTTTTCAGAGAGCACAAATTGATTTCACTGAGTTGCCAGAAAAGGGGGGTTGGAAATACCTGCTTGTGATCAAAGATCAACTAGTGGGGTGGGTAGAGGCTTATCCCACTAGAAGAGCCACAGCTCCAACAGCAACCAAGATCTTACTAGAACAGATTATCCCACGATATGGAATGATGGAAGCAATAGATTCAGATAGAGGAACTCATTTCACCCAAAAGGTTCTGTAAAGGGTAATGGAGGTGGTGGGGGTGAAATGGGAATTACACACCCCATGGCATCCTGAATCCAGTGGAAAAATTGAAAAAACGAACGCGGAATTGAAGAAACACTTGACCAAACTACAACTTGAAAATGGCTTGCCATGGACAAAGAATCTTCCCTTAGCTCTGCTCAGGATCAGAACTTGTCCAAGGAAAGACACAGGGGTTTCTCCCTTTGAAATGCTGATGGGGAGACCCTATTTGGCCAAACTAGGCAATCCCATACCAGAGTTCAGGGACTTGTTCCTTCAGAAATATTTGCTGGCACTGTCTCAGTCTTTGCTTTCTCTTCACAAACAGGGACTGTTGGTGCAACGACCACCTTTGGCTGGTAGCCAACACCCACACGAGGCTGGAGACTGGGTCCTGATAAAGACTTGGAGGAGTGAAAAACTGAAACCTAGCTGGGAAGGTCTGTACAAGGTGCTACTGATGACTGAATCTGCAGTCTGTACTCAGGAAGGAGGCTGGATGCATTACAGCAGAGTCAAGAAAGCACCGGAACCTGAGAAACCTTGGAAGGCAATCCCAGTGGACGGTCAGCCGCTAAAGGTAACCTTGAAGAAATAGCCAGCAGAAACCATCATGGAAATGTCGGCTGAACTCTGGAGAGGACTATTTGTTGCAACTATATTTACATTAATACATCAAAGAAGTTCACAATATGTTGGACCTGCGGGTAACTTGGGAACAGACTTGTGGGATGACAATGTGTTCATAAAGAATCTCAAGAAGGTCTCACATTCCTTGAACATCACCAATTGCTGGTTATGCATGCACCTGCCAGGAAGAACAGGTGAAGGATTAATCCTACACGCAATTCCACTTGATCAGAACAGACTAAGACCACAGGGGCATGGGACAGAAAAATATGGTGTAGAACGAAATATAACAGGAAGGATTTTTGTTCATTTAAGGGAAACGGCGTATGTGTGTTTTAGGAGAAATGAAACTAGAGGGCTCCATTTAGGAGATTGGGAAAAATGTAATAAGACTTTTGATATGCCATCATCCTATAGTAACCATAGCTATACCAAGAGTTATCATAAATTAGATTATTTTAATCAAGATCAGTATCAGATATGTATGCATTTTGAGGAAATGGACCTGAACATCACAACAGATCTATGCTATGGAAAACTTTAGGTGGGTATTGTGTGGGAAATATGCATACAGGGAGATGCCACCTTACTGGAGTGGCACATGTACACTCGGGTATGTGATACCGGTGATATATAAACTTGATGGCCTTCCCCAAGGCCGGATACATAATAAAAGAGACTCAGAATCTGGCCTTACCCAGAGACTCTGGACCCAAATCTCCCATGGTATAATAACACCATTGGGAGTGAACTACCAAGATATACATATTCTAAATAATTTCACGGTAACAATGTTCAATGATACAATAAAGAATATTAAAATGATCAACACCGAGCTTTCTGAAGTAAGACAGGTTGCTCTACAAAATAGGTATGCTTTAGACATTGTATTAGCTACAAAAGGGGTGTGTGTGCTCTGATTCATTCACATTGCTGTGTATACATCCATGATTTCCAACCTAATATTACAAAGACAGTAAAAGTAATGGAAGAACGTATTCGCTCTAATCCATTATCACAAAGAGGTGAGTCCTCATTGCCAGACCTGTGGGGAGCAATATGGTCTTGGCTTCCCAATTCCACTTGGTTTAGATCTACCATAATGGGAATTATATTGATTATTATATGCTGTGTATTGTTGTGTTGTTGTGTTCAGTGTCTCCCTGGTGCAATAACAATGTGTGGAAAGATCGGGAAATCCTTGGGTTCAAGATTTGAGAAGAAACAGGAAGCAGAACCTCTAATGATGTATCAGAGAGAAATCACTCTGAAAGAAGCAGAGGATCTGCTACTTGAGTTTGAGACAAGAGTGGAAAAAGAAAAAGGGGGGATTGTGAGCAGAACCGAAGTCATGTTGGATGGCCCATTGAATTAAATAAGGAAGTGTGTCTCAAACTCAGTAGCTCTGCTAAATAAGAAAGTGTTCCAGTTTGTGTACAAGAGAAAAAAAACAAGATGAGGCTAGAACAATGAGGAATTGTAATAAAGTGCTGAGGTGTCAGAAACCGTGTAACTGCTTTTGCTAGATAGGGAGCCAGCATAAACCTTCAAAATATATGTGTCAATTTGAAAACAGAAAGAATGTGAGCCAAGCCCTCGTACGAGGGGGCGGACAGTTAGGGTATCAAAATGCTGCCTGAATTTTGCTCTGGGTTCCTTCAATGCCTGAGGGAACCCGTCTCTGCAGACACATGAATAAAATCTTGTTTTCCTTGGATCAATGAATCTTTTGGTGGTTTTTTTATCTGCTTCCACCTCACACATTTGTATTTCCCTTTTAATTTTTAAGACTTCAGTTGTTTTCTTTTATTCATCCAGAAAGCCTCCTTCTCCAAATCATTTTCTAGGCTTGTCATTTGTAGTTCCACTTTCATTACTTTTGTTCTGTCCTAGGTTCCCCAAAAAAGCACTAAGCAAACTCTGTGTCCTGGCAAAACCTCTTTTATTAAATAAATGTGTATTTATTGCATTCACATTCAGCCAATGGCCTGGCAAACAGTCTTGCAAAAATGTAATTATTAGCTCAGACCTTATCTATCTTGTAAAGCTGCCCGGTAAATATTTCCACACACAATGCTGACAAGGAAGGCTGGTCACAGAGCCTCTAGGTCAGCAATTGTGAACCAGTGGGCTGTGAGAAAATTTTGATGGGCCTCAGAGAAATCTCACCCCCAGAGCATGCCCCCCCCCCAAAGCAATTAATCCAGGCTGCACAGAAACACAAGGCTGCACTGCCCACATGGCCTGCAGGAACCCTCCCCGCTCACTCATTCCTTACCCAGCAAACTTGCCTGCTAAATTGCTATTTTTCCTTTTTCTTACCATCATCTGTTCTGCTGTGCTGGGAGATTTAGATAAGCTAGGAAGCAGGAAATGGTTGGATTTCTTGCTTTTTAGCTAGTCTTTAGATCTTTGGCTCTGCTTTTAAGCATAGGTGAACCTCCCTTTGGACCGAAGTTGCTATTATTCAGTGCAGACTCATGGCAAGCAAATTTGAGAGACTGAGCTAGCCAATGGCAGATAGATAGATCACTGAATGATTCTGCGAGCAACTCAATCTGCCTGCCTGCTTTGCCTGATTTTGGGTAAAAGTTGCTCTTTTTAAAAATAAAAAAATAAATATTTACATACATGGTATGTTGTGAGTTAATTGTGTGAGTTGGCTTACAAGCAAATTTTATGTGACAGATTGAGCTAGCCATTGGCAGATAGATAGTTTTCTGAATGAATCTGTGATTCTGTGAGCAACTCAATCTGCCTGCCTGCTTTGCCTGATTTTGGATAAAAGTTGCTCTTTTTTTATAAAAAATTCAATATTTGTATAAATATCTATAATAGTTACACACAAGCCATGCCCAGCCAGTCACATGACCACCAAGCCACACCCACAAATTAGGCCATGCCCACAGAACTGGTTTGTGGTCTCTGGGATCAAAAATTATGAGTTTGGTGGTCACTGGGGTCCAAAAGGTTGGCAACTCCTGGTCTAAGACACAGTGTTTGTTAAGTATCTAAGGTTCAAATAACTCAACAGGATACAAATGGTGAAGGTAACATCAAACTCTAATCTCCTTTTGCATCTCATGTGGAAAAAAATGCTTTAATAGTGATGTATTAACTGCCATCTTGAAAAAAATGGGATTCTCTTACTTGTAATCATTGATAGTGTTACTGGGGCAAAAACAGATCTAATAATGCATCCTGTATTATGTTTATTTATGGATTCACCTGAGAGCCCCTCTGACTGCATCCTAACCAGGCTATTGTTTATGTACTTGATATGTTGGGCTATTTTTAGTCAGAAACTAACCAGTAGACTAATTTAGTGATCTTTGTTTACTTGGACTAACCTGGGAAACTGGCAGGATTCTGGTTAATTTCATTCTAATTCCTAAACATCCTAAAACAGTCAGAACTTGTTGTCTTTGCTTAGTTAACATAGCTAAATGTGGTGTGTGTGTGTGTGTGTGTGTGTGTGTGTGTGTGTGTGTGTGTGGAGAATGGTTACAGGAACTGGGCATGTCTAGTCTAGTGAAGAGAAGGACCAAGGCTGATATGATAGCATTCTTCCAATATTTGAGGGGCTGCCACAGGGAGGAAGAGGTTAATCTATTTTCCAAAGCTCCTGTAGGCCAGACAAGGAACAATGGATAGAAACTGAACAAGGAGAGATTCAACCTGGAAATAAGGATACATTTTCTGACAGTGATCAACCCATGGAACAGAAGTTGCCTTTGGAAGTTGTGGGAGTGCCATTCCTTGATACCTTCAAGAAGAGACTGGACTGCCATTTTTCAGAAATGGTGTAGGGTCTCCTGCTTGGGTGGGGTGGGGTTGGACTCGATGGCCTACAAGGTCCCTTCCAACTCTGTTAATCTGTAATCTGTAATATAGGGATGTGTGTGTGTGTTTATACAAACTCCTCTTCATTCCCACTTTTGCTTTCTTTGCCAGTTAATTTGAGATGAATATTCCAGTAGTCCCAGATTCTCTAAATGGCAGACTTTGAAATATTCTGATTATAAGCCCAGGCTTCTACGCTCGTGTAATCCTACTGTGCAGCTGGCATAGGATGCCACTTATTTCTGGCAGTCTCAGACCGGTGATTAAGTTGAGGAGTTAAAAAGCCCTTAGAGAGCCTAAGGCATAATGTTCTCCACAGGAGGTGCTTATAATTATATTCCTTCTTGCCTCCAACTCTGCACATTTCACAAGCATTGTTTGCTTTGAAGTGAACAGCAGAGACACCCACCTCAGGTGATGAAAAAGAGGAAGAATAGATCCCTTCCAGTCTAGGACTTGTGAAAAATTACCACCTCTGGATATGTTATTAAGAGGGGATTTTATTATTGTTTTTAGGGACTGTGAAAAAAAAAAACTAGACATATAATCATGGGGGGAAACTCATTCACTACTGTGGTTGCCCGCTGTCTTGCCTTTCACTTCCTTAGCTTGCTTCAGATCTGGTGTTTCAACTCAAGGCTCCCTTGTTAACCATCTCCTCAGTGCTCTCCTAGCATTGATTAAATGGAGAAATAACAAGGGACAGGTTGCTCTTCTTTGACCCTGCATACCTCTCTTTTCTGAGGCACCAAGAAAGCTCTGCAGGGGGGGCTTCAAAATTTTTAACAAGAGGTTCTCTGCCTGGTTGTTGTTGGTGGCCATAGCCTAGTCAGCTTCCTGCACCATGGTGGGGTGTGCGTGTGTTTTTGCCCTCCCTGGTCTCCAGAGGCTTTCTTCAAGCCTCTGGGAGGGCAAAAATGGCTTCCCCAGGCTCCTGAGGCTCTCTGGAATCTGCAAACAGCCCCATTTCCAGCCTTCCCAAACTTCCAGGAGGCCTGCTTTTTGCCCTCCTTAAGCCTCCGTGCACGCCCTGCACTTACTATCCAAAACGGGCTGCATGGGGACTTCTGGGATGGGTGTGGTGGGGTGGGTGGGATCAGCCAGGAGTGGGATTTGTGGGTTCTCCAAACTGCACAGAATCTTAGCTAGGGGATCTCTCAAACCCCTGCAAACCTCCAGCAGCCCACCCCTGAAGCTCTGCATCTACTCTGAAGCTGACCTGACTGAGGCCATTTTGAGGCTTCAGTGTTGCCACACTGGAGCTGAGGGATAGGAAGGGGGGAATAGAGATTGCTGGGGTTTGTAGCCAAAACAGAATATTTTCTCCTGGGAACCAAGGACAGTCAGTCTCACAGGTGGCCAGAGAGAAGAGGAGTGAAGTTACCAGGCAAACGGACTGTGCCTTGATTGGACCATGTGACTGATGGTTTTGGGAAGGGGAAAAGCTTTTACTTTTAATTAGGTGAAAACCACAGGAATAGTCAGAGTCAGTTTTCTCCAGCCTGTAACAATATATGTCAAATAAAACTATTATTTGAGGAACCATCCTGCCTCAGAATCCTGTTTGCTATGGGTGTGTTCTGTGGAACCCTGACAGTCTGAAGGACTCCTGATTCTGCTGTCATCTGAGCATCATCCCCAAAACTTCATGGATTGGGAATCATGAACGCCCACCAAACCATGCCCACAGAACCTATAGTAAACATTTTTGAATCCCATTACTGGGAAGGAAAAGAATCAATTCTATTCTTAAACAGATAGTCCTCATCTTATGATGATCCCAGAATTATACTTGTAAGACATGACAGTCCCAAAGCAGACTACACCCAATTTTACTACTTTTTTTTTTGGGGGGGGGGGGAAGTTGTTAAGTGAACCTAAACATTTTTGCCAAAAACCAGAAGTAAACACTGGAAACTGGCACAAATCACTCCCAAATCCTACTCACCTAACTATGGGACACTGCAAAATGACCTTAAATGTGTGCCAGCTGCCAAGTACCCAAAAACGCAATTACACAACTTCATGGAGGGTGTGGCTGTCAGATCATTGAAAATGGATTTCAAAGTTCAAAGTTGGGGAGACCCATCATCATCTTGGGCAGTCGTTAAACAACTGGCTGTTAAGTGAAGATTGTCTAACCAGCAGAGGTGAACAATCTGCAACCCAGGGATTCTCTTCCTCAGCACTTTATTGATGACCCCAATATCTCAAGATCTGTTTGATGAACGTTCAAGTTATTACTGCTCACTAAAACAAGTCCTCTGCTACAGTTCTTCAATCACTCTCTTGAATGTGTTCTCATGACTTGACCTTCCTGTCAGTGGTGGTATTCGAATAAAGTTGCCACCAGTGGGCGTGGCTTGGTGGCTGCACTTTGCGCACATGCACACACTTTGCATGCACATGCATGCCAAACATGCACTTTGCGCAGTTGCAGAGGTGTCGTTCTATTTTGCGCCACGCAAAGCAGCTACGCTTTGAATTCTGGTCATAAAAGTGAGTATGGGAGTCCAGGTGGGTGGGTGGGCCAACCACAGAGCAGCGAAGAGAATCGGTTTGGTCTCCACTGCTCATCACTGCTACCGGCTCTCCAGAACCAGGCAGAACCAATCGAATACCACCACTGCATCCTGTGATGCAAAAGTGCCTAGGATTTTAACTCTCTCTGTCTCTCTCTCTAACTCTCTCTCTCTCTTTTGGTTGAAAGCAATAGATCCATGGCCACTGTCCAAGGACTACATAATATTTCTGATGCACTTGTTAATATTGGCTATCCAATTGATCAAATATTTTCCTTGCTTTAAAACAGCTGATGTGATTAAATAAAATGTGACAAATAAATGACACAGAGCAAAGGCATGATAAAATGGATGTGCTCTCATTCTCTCTCAACCAATTAGTTACAGAACTGGACCAACATTCAGAAGCAGAATACCTGATATTTGTGCTACCAGTCCATTGTTTGCAAAACCAGGGAGCTGATTTTCAGGAATGCATTAGATACAGCTGTTGAAATGATCCAGAATGGCATTGCTAGTCAAAAATAGTGAGTATATGTTTTCTAGATACAGAGATTTTGAGCAACAGATGTACATCCATGTAGTCCTGCTTTGTGGGCCTCCGTTGACTATTCCAGGTAACAAATCTGTGTTTCTCACACTTGACTTCTCATTAAATGCTAAAAAGTTAATCAAAGATTCAGAAATGGTCAAATAAGTCTTCCATTCTTGCAACCTTTTGAGATTCACTCTGTGAGATTTCTATCAGAAAAAGATTGCTCAGATGATAGAGAAATTCCCAGAGAACTAGTTAAAACTGACCCGTGGCCTCTGGGCTGTACAAGATAAGAATAACTGGGACTTTATTTACAACTGAGAATTGGGCTGATAGGAACTTGGAGCTGTTTTCAAGTCAGACATCTCTCTCTCTCTCTCTCTCTCTCTCTCTCTCTCTCTCTCTCTCTCTCCCTCTCCCTCCCTCCCTCCCTCCCTCCCTCTCCCTCCCTCCCTCCCTCTCCCTCTCCCTCTCCCTCTCTGTTTATGCTTGCATACAACTGTTTTCTGTAGCTTAGGGAGTTATAAAGTATTCTCTGCTTGCCCTGTCAGCCTTCGTGTTTGAAAAGCATGTTTTTGAACAACTGTAAAAGCCTACAAATAATGAGAAGGAAACTAGAGATTGGAAGAAAGATCTGTATGATGGGGAGGTTGGAAGAGTAATATATTTTCTTGGTCTTACCATAAAACCATATTTTTTCTCCTACAAGCAGAATAAAGATGCAATCAGCCAACATGGGTACAACTCCTTCATGGCCTTGTTGTATCAATCTGGCCAGGTGCATGTAACCCACACAAATACTTCTCATCAGTAGTAAATAGTCAGGAATAACAATAAGGCAACCAGGCAAGGGAGAAGTTGTACAGCAAAAAGACACCTGGACATTAAAGTCTTAATTTCAGTCATTGTCCTCTCAGATTAGAGTTATAAATAACACTTGATATTACTCTTACAAAATCATTGGCAGCCAGGTAAGCAAATGGGAAGGTAGTTTGTTTGCATGGCTTGGTTTCCATCTATTGCTGGTTCAAACAAATATGTTGATTCTGTACTTCCTTAAATCAGAGTGTAGAACTAGAATGTAAAATCTTAAACCAGAATGTAGAACTTTTCTTTAAACCAGAACGTAAAACCCTAAACCAAAATGTTGAACCCTCTTGCATTCACAAAATCCATCTATTGCTGGCTCAAACAAATATGTTGACCAACAGAAATCATGAAAATCCAGAACATTTTACCTGTGCTTTACCAGAAGCTCCAAGCCTGCCATACTTGAGCTGTCAAAAGGTTTTTTTTCTAAGCCCCTGAAATTTCCTGAGAACAAAGCAGGCCGGGCAAGAGTTGTCAGTCACATCTTTTAACAGCTCCATTTAGAAAATATTCAGCAATAATTTATCCGTGAAAGACTCGATGGAACCAAATCACAACTTCTAGACCTACAGTGAAGAGCTGTAACTAGATACCTAAATTAATATTCTCCTTTCCTCATTTACTACTTAAATATTTTATGCCATCATCACCAACGGTTATGAAAACTCTCCATATCTGGGGCTCATTGGTTTAACAATGTTGAAACAGGAAATCAACAAGTGTTCACTCTTGAGGCAGTTGTTTCCTGGTGAGACTTTAAAAGAAAATCAATCATTGATGATTGCAAAATGTTATATTTCTTGTCCTTCCAAATCTCATCTATTCCACCAAATAGCACTTACAAAATTTTCTACCTTTTCTTCTTTCAGATAAATCTGTCAGAGAGCCAACATTTCAGTTTAGTGCGTCATCTTACTTTGATGCAAAGTCAGAAGCTTGGAAGATATTTACTGATCCTATCATGGATGCAAAGGTAAATGGACAGTGACTGATTCAATTAACCGATAACATCTATTATCACCATGCCAAACAATCTACTTGGAGTCAGTAGCAAGGTGAGCAAACCAAAAGATATATGCATGCCAGGTCTTGGAATTTTCTTTCTTAGCTCATGTGTTGGCCCAAGGTGGTCACTTAAGAGAGAGTTGCAGAGAAGAATATTTGAGGGGCTGCCACAAAGAAGAGAAGGTCAACCTATTCTCCAAAGTATCAGAAAGCAGGACAAGAAACTATGGATGGAAACTAATCAAGGAGAGAAGCAATCTAAATATAAGGAAAATTTTTCAGACAATGAGAACAATTAACCAGTGGAACGGCTGGCCTTCAGAAGGTGTTCCATCAGTGGAGGCTTTTAAGTTGAGACTGGATCGTCACTTGTCTGAATTATATAATGTCTCCTGCTTGAGCAAGGGATTGGACTAGAAGATCTCAGAACCTCCTTCCAACTGTTTTTCTGTTAAGAAAAAGCTCAAAACATCTTACATTAAAAAGTTGGCTATGACATCTTACTGTAATCACTATATGTATAAAATATACAATACATTATGGAAGAGTCTCCCAAAATGCAAGTCTAGGAAATATAGGGAGATATCATCACCATCTATTCATGCTTCCCCAAAACATCAGTGATCCTATCAATGGATACTCTTATATCTGATGTATTTGAATTCTTCACGTAACCTGCAAAATTGCATGAAAATAAGCAAGAATAAAAGTGCTGTACTTTAGGGCAGCTGCTGTCATAGTCTGTGTTCTACTGGTTTTTGGATGAGAATCTAGGTCAGCAAGCTGGACTTTGAAATTGAAAAGTCAACCTGGGGGAATGCAAGAACTTTTTTTTTTAATATTTAAACAACCAGCCAAACAAAGGCCAGTTGGCCACAACCTGGATCTGTGAATGTGTTTTCAAAACAAAAAGTGACTTATTTATTTGATTTGTCAATTGCTTAAAGATAATAGGTATAAGTACTATATAAACATGAGTACAAATACTAGAAATTGATACAGATAAATGGGGAGAATAGGACAGGGACAGTAGGCACGATTGTGCACACCTTTTACAGATCTCTGAGGAATGGGGTGAGGTCAACAGTGGATAGTTTAAGGTTAAAGGAGTGGGGGTTAGAGGATGTAACAACAGAGTCAGGTAGTGCATTCCAGGCACTGACCACTCTATTGCTGAAGTACTAGAGCCCACTGTAACTACATAGCCAAAAAGGCATTAAGAGTTGTTAATCTAATCCTACATCACTTCTTCTCTGGTAATATCACACAACTAACTAGAGCATATAAAACATTTGGTAGACCTGTACTTGAATACAGCTCGTCAGTCTGGAACCCATATCATGTATCTGATATTAACACAATTGAAAAAATCCAGAAATATTTCACAAAAAGAGTTCTCCTCTCCTCTACTCATTGCATAATACCTTATGCCACCAGACTTGAAATTCTAGACCTAGAAAACCTAGAACTATGCCGCCTTCGGTCTGATCTAAGTATAGCATATAAAATCCTACATTGCAATGTCCTACCTGTCAATGAATACTTCAGCTTCAACCATAACAACACAAGAGCAAACAATAGATACAAACTCAAGGATAATTGCACCAAACTTGATTGCAGGAAATACGACTTCAGCAACACAGTGGTCAATGTTTGGAATACTCTTCCTGACTCTGTGGTTTCTTCCCCAAACCCCAAAAACTTTAACCTTAGACTGTCTACTATTGACCTCACCCCTTTCCTAAGAGGCCTGTTGAGGGCATGCATAAGTGCACCAATTGTGCCTACCGTCCCTGTCCTATTGTTTTTTTTTTTTTTCTAAGTATCTATCTTATGTATTCAAAATTATATTTATTCTTATACCTGTATCCTATAAGCGATTGACAAATCAAATAAATACTAAATACATTGAGTTTGTATCTGTTGTGTACTCTTGTATTGTTACGGTTGAAGCTGAAGTAGTCATTGAATGGTAGGTATCTGCTACATTGTAGCAGATAGTTTTGTGTGCTATACTTAAGTCCAACCGTAGGCAGCGTAGTACAAGGTTGAACTAAGTTCTTAGTTCAATTATGTAAGTTCAATCTTAAAGGATTGTGTCAGATCAAGATGTGCTCGAAAAACACCTAAAAGAAAGGCATATGTTGATCCATAATCTTAGAAAAGAATGCAACAATCAGTTTTCTCCAGTACTATCTTTTTCAAAATCAACAACCGCATGCCACACAATGTACATGCTTTTGAATTTCCAAGAACTTCATGAACTTGGATGGTGGGAAAAAACAGGGTGTGAAGAAAAATGCAGAAAAGATCCATAAATAGGTTGATGTTGTGACTACTGGTATGAGGCCTGCTGTTTTAGATGGAAATGGTAAAACATGCTGCATAAGATGTGATTTTTCTTAATGTTTCAGAATGAATTTCAGTACTTCCAGCAGGTGCTACAGATTGGAAAAGGATGACCAAGATATCACTTCAATATTTAAACCTCCATGTGCATTAAAGATACATGCTGTTTCTTTCTTCATATTTGAGATTCTTACAGACATGAGAAAAAGTCATACACTGCTCAGATGTAGTTACAGTTTTAATGATTTTGTTTCATGATAAAGAATTGAAATGCAGAAAATGGTAAATCTGAGCTCCATCTAAGATCCACTTTTCAAACCTTTTCAGAAAGGTGAGATGGAGATATGTGCCATAAAATTACGCTTCATATTAAAAGAAGGATTGAAATATTTAGAATAACTGCATTGATTGCAGTTCAAAATAGTTCATCGGGAAAATATTTCACAGCTATTCTCATCTGCTACAACAGGAGACAAATCCAGATGGCCAGTTCCAATTAATCCGAGTTCAGTTTTTAATATGCAATCAATCAGTTCGACATTTAATCTCATCTGTTAATTAAACAAGACTTTTTTTCTTCAAAAGAGAATTAAATTACACTATTGCAACTTCTGCCAGACTTCTGAACATACTACAGTTTTTATTTTTAAGTTGTTTAAAATATTTATAGTCTTCCCAAATCCAGAGAATTTCATAAGGGTAGTGAAGTCTAGTGAAGAGAAGGACCAGGGAAGACATGGTAGCAGTGTTCCAATATTTGAGGTGTTGCCACAGAGAGGAAGGAGTCAAGCTGTTTTCCAAGGTACCTGAAAAGCAGACAAGGAATAATGGATGGAAACTGAACAAGGAGAGATTCAACCTGGAAATAAGGAGAAATTTTCTGGCAGTGAGAGCAATAAACCAATGGAACAGAAGTTGTCTTCAGAAATTGTGGGAGCTTCATCCCTGGACGCTTTCAAGAAAAGACTGGACTGCCATTTGTCAGAAATGGTGTAGGGTCTCCTGCTTAGGTGAGGAGGTTGGATTAGATGACCTACAAGGTCCCTTCCAACTCTGTTAACCTGTAAAAGACTGAAAAATAAGTTTGTGTGATGATTGATTGGCTATACACAAAAGTTCCAGCATGAACCAACATGCAGCTGCATGTCTCAGACCCTTGAGTAGGTGTATAAAAATTAGCAGAAAAAAATAAAAATAGCTAGGCTGAACTTTCAATATGAACTTGCAGTGTCATTTTGCTTACCTCTGTAATGATTGCCCTGAATAGCCTTTCTGAAAGAAGCAAGAAATCACAGCCCTTAAAAAAGTGTTGCTAAGACTTGTCCCTTCAATATCTGAATTTTGAAGCTGAATTTAGTGTTCCTCTCCATTCTTTCTGAGCTAAAATTGTCAGCCAATTAAACATAAAGTGAACAATTGAAGCTGAATGCTCAGCTCAAAAATTCATGGAAATTCAGCAAAGTGTTCCTGCTAACAATTTTACAACAATAAAGAAGACAAAATTTAGCGAGACCTTCATAGACATAGACGTATAAACGTAAGAGAAAAGGTACATAAAAAGGCAGTCAATATTTCTGGTGTTCATACAGTGTATCTCTGATTACAGTGAACAATAAAAAGAATGATGAATGCAAAAATAGAATGTGAATTAGTACATAAAATAGTACATAAAATTATATATTGCAATGTCCTACCTGTCAATGAATACTTCAGTTTCAAAATTGCAGGAAATACGACTTCAGCAACCGAGTGGTCAATGTCTGGAATACACTATCTGACTCTGTGGTTTCCTCCCCAAACCACAAAAACTTTAACCTTAGACTGTCTACTATTGACCTCACCCCTTTCCTAAGAGGCCTGTAGGGGGCGTGCATAAGCGCACCAATTGTGCCTACCGTCTCTGTCCTATTGTTTTTTATTTTTCTTCTAAGTATCTATCTTATGTATTCATAACCATGCTTATACTTAAGGCTAGGTCCCACTGGCCGACGGATACAAAATGTATGCATAAAGGACACAGCAGATGAGCAAAATTTCGGGGGTGGCTCCATCCGTTGTCATCCGCTCCAAAAAGTGGCGAAAATTTACATAAACAAAACGGAATAGAATGGAAAAGAACGGACATGGGTAGTAAGTAGCAGGGATGTTAAATGGATGTTCATAGGAAGCCTAGCGGATGACAGCGGATGGAAGCAGATGATACCTCCAAAGGGGTTCCGGGGGAGAATTGCAAAGCGGATGCATAGTGGAAGGGATGGATGAATAGCAGATGAAGCGGGTGCATCACGGATGCCTATAGGAAACAAAGCGGATGCTGCGCGGATGTATATCGGATGCAAAGTGTTTACTGCGTATGCAGGGAGTATGAATTGCGTCAGCTTCATGGATATAAAAGGATGCAGCATGCACGCAGTCAGCATACAGGGGAAAGACGTGCTCCCACACACATCGAGCAGGAACACTATGGTTCGTCAGTCAGGCAAGAAGAGGAAGCCTGTGCCTACTCGTTCCAGCCCTAGCAAGAAGGACAGAACCAGCATCCCACCCCCTGGCATTGACTCTGAACCTGCTGCTGCTGGTGGTGCTGCTGTGGTGGACCAGCCCCAAGGCCCTCAAAGCCCTGCTGCTGAAGCCCCTAAAGGCCCTGCTGCTCAAGCCCCTGAAGGCCCTGCTGAAGCCCCTGCCAGAGGGAGGAAGAGGCAAGGGAAGGAGAAGGGAGAGAGGAAACAGTACACCATTTCCGAGGAGCATGAGGATGAGGTGCTGGAATGGCTGAGGAGAATGAGTACCTCTGGAGAAAGGGCCACAGACTCTATCGCGAGACCAAGAAGAAGCAGGCAGCTTGGAGAGACAAGGCAGAGAGCCTGGGGTACACTGCAGAAGTACTCCTGGGGTGGTGGAAGCACATGCACACCTGGTATGGCAAGCTACACCTCAAGAAATTCGGGCAGGCTGCTGTCAAGCTCACTGACCGGGAGATGTACATCATGGCCAAGTGCAATGGTGTGATGCACACAGTGGGCCAGTCAGAGGTGGGATTTACCGGTTCTCTGAATTACTCAAAATTTCCACTACCGGTTCTCCAGAACTAGTCAGAACCTGCTGAATACTAAATCTGTCAGTGCCCCATTCAATCACACCATGTTTTCACAAAAAAGTCAACTCAATTGAAGCTTTTTCATAACTGTTTCAGGTTGTTTTTTCAGCTTTGCAGTTTCATCCTGGTTTTTCAACTTTTGTCAATGAATTTTGAAATAAAAGAATAATAGAGTTAGAAGAGACCTTGGAGGTCTTCTAGTCCAGCCCCCTGATCAAGCTACATAACATTTAACATTAAATGTTAACATTTCAGACAAAATGGCTGTCCATTATCTTCTTAAAATCCTCCAGTGATGAAGCACCCACAACCTCTGATGGCAAGCCGTTCCACTGGTTAATTGTTGTCACGATTACAAAATTTCTACTTAGTTCTATTTGCTTCCCTCCTTGATTAGTTTCTCTCCATTGTTTCTGGTCTTGCCTTCAGATGCTTTGGAAAATAAGCCGACTCCTTCTTCTTTGTGGCAGCCCCTGAGATATTGGAAGACTGCTATCATATCATCCCTAGTCCTTCTTTTCATTAAACTAGACATTCTCAACTCCATTAACTGTTCTTTATATGTTTTAGCTTCATAAATAAAAGAGCCACATCTGGTGAGATGGGAGGACATATAAATCTGATAAATAAATAAATAAAATTAATGTCCCTCACGTTGTTATCCTTTAAATTTTCATTTTAAGCTTTCTGGTTCCAAAATTCTATCTCAGTTTTGGAACCTTTTCTCATTTTCATTTAAGTGAATTTACATATGAGGCTATAATCCAGTGGAATGCAACATGGTATTGATTTTTTTTTTATTTTGTCAAACAATTATAAGATAACAGGTATAAAGCCCCGGTCCCACTGCACTTACGGATGCAAAGAGGATGTAAAATGTTTCAAAAAGCTTGTCATCTGCTGGAAAACGCTATGCATCTGTTGTGTATTCACTGCATATATGTTTCATACGCTCTATCCCTCGAGCATCCGTCCACTGAGATTTCATCCATGCAAGAAGTTTTGAGCTGCACAAAACTTTGTGAACGGATGAACTTTCCGCCGTGTACGATGTACATCCGTGACATATATGGGCAACAAATGTTCTATGTCTGTTATCATCCGTTAAACGTCCGCTGTATCCACTCTGCATCCTCTGGCCATCCCCTCAACTCACATCCGCTGCAGCTGAAAATGGAAAGAGGGAGGAAAAGAAAGGTACATGGAACCTCTACACAGCGTTAGTAGCATGGAAATAGAAAGGATGTAAGCGTATGCATCTCGTATATAAAGGATTAAAACGGACAAAATGTTTGCATCTGGGATGTATCTCGTATATTTAGGATGTCTGCAGTATGTCTAGAGTATGTGGAAGGACACCTAGCGGACTACCAATACTTCGTATAAAAAGAGGTAGAAAATCATCTGGATCTCAGTATGAGTCCAGCAGCCATGGTGTACAGACCTCTTCACCCTTGGTCTTGGTCTTCCACATCATCAATTGTTCTCCACCATGGATGATGACACAGTCTGTATGATAGCTGCGCTCATTCATCACCAGAACCAAAACCTGTTCAGACTGTTTCACCTTTTATACAGAAGGAGAAGAAGGAGTCATCCAAGAGCTGTGTGGGTCTGACGATGGATCAGGAGAAGAATGGAGTTTGGACTGTATGACCAGTTGATGGTGGAGCTGAGGAATGAAAACCCTCATGCATTCCATCACTTCATGAGGATGCCACCAGCCATGTTTGATGAACTTGTACAGCATCTGAGACCCAGGTTGACCAAGCCTAGCAGCAACTTCCATCCCAACCTGGACCCCGGACTGAAGGTGGCATTGACTCTGCGGCACCTGGCCTCTGGAACCACATACATACATACACATACATGTATGGAGGATGCCATACAACAGCATCAGCAAAGTGGTCAGAGAAGTGGTGCAGGCCATCATCGAAGAATACGTGGAGGAGCTCCTCCAGTGTCCCACCACTGAAGAAAGCTGGAGGAAAGTTGCAGAGCAGTGATATCAGAGGTGGAACTTTCCCCACACCATTGGAGCCATAGATGGGAAGCACGTGGCCTGCAAACCTCCACCCAACTCAGGGTCCACTTATTACAACTACAAGGGCTTCTTCAGTATCATCCTCTTTGCCATGGTTGATGCTGACTACAAGTTCATGTACATCAGTGCTTCAGGCAACGGGTCAGCTTCAGATGGCCAGGTATACAATGCAAGTGACCTCAAGGATGGGCTGGAACACAATCTCATCATGGGTTTCCCGGATCCAGACCCCCTACCCAATGGCACACAAGATGTGCCCTACTTCATCATTGGTGATGATGCCTTCTCCCTCAGAACCTACCTCATAAAGCCCTACACTTCAAGATACCTCACCCGTGAAGAGACGGTCTTCAACTACAGGCTGTCCAGGGCAAGACGGATGGTGGAGAATGCCTTTGGCATCCTGACCAACAGGTTCCAGATACTTCTCACCACCATGCAGCATGAGCCACAGACTGTGAGGAGCATCGTGGAAGCTTGCTGCATCCTGCACAATCTCATGCGCACCCGCTACCTAGTGTTGCAGAACAGACTTGTGGACTGTCAACAAGGCAATGGGGACATGGAGCCTGGTGAATGGAGGCAAGGACAAAACCTGATAGACACTGTGGATGTACAAGGCCCCAACATAGCTTCACGTGAAGGGAAGAAGCAGCGCAACCTCCTGAGACACTGGTGCAACTCCCCAGCTGGAGCAGTGGAGTGGCAAGACAGGATGATAGATGATTAATAGATGCTTCCTTGAGACTGCTGCATAACACTGATGAGATTGTGCCATGTATGTTGAGCGGTCCTACAATGAATAGGGCATTAATAAAGAGCTTTGTTTATTTTAAAATGTGTTGATCAATGAATAAGTTGTTATTGATAAAAAAGGTCCATATGTGTGGCAGCTGGGAAGGTGGACCATACAGTCCCACTTTGCTTGCACTGGAGGTTTATCTATCCCACAACTATCCTTAGCTATCCCACAAGCATGCAAAGGCTTAACCATTTTTTCAAAGTTTTCACCAACACTTTATTAAGTAAAAAAAATGAACCAAGTGTCTTAAGCAAACATAACCTTTGTTAACTTTCTTAGGTAAACTTTATGACTTTATTAAATAAGCAAAATGAACCAAGTAAACTGTATTAAGTGTGTTAAGCAAAGATAACCTTTATTAACTTTCTTAGGTAAACTTTATGACTTTATTAAATTAGCAAAATGAACCAAGTAAGCTGAATTAAGTGTGTTAAGCAAAGATAATCTTTATTAACTTTCTTTGGTGAACTTTATGACTTTATTAAATAAGCAAAATGAACCAAGTAAAGTGTCTTAAGCAAAGATAAACTTAACAAGTAAACAACTCAGTCTCTGACATTATTCTCAGTCACTCTGAGTCATGTCCATGGTCTCAGCTGTAAAGCGGGTAGGGACTGTGGAGGTGGCTGTAGCTTGAGTGCTGGTCTGAGGCACCATTGGGGTGCATTGCACTTGGCCATTGGGACTTGAGTGAATGGTGAAACCACATCGAAACTTACAAGCAGATCCTCTTGTTCCACGTGTAGATATTTCTACATCTTAGAAATGATCAAAGATCTACATGTGGAACTCGAAATCATCAAAAATAAATACCAACCAGCTAAACACCTCATGGAACTAACAGAACACTGCCTAACCAACACATATTTCATGTACAAAGGACAAAGATACAAGCAAATTGAAGGAGCCCCTATGGGATCACCACCGTCACCCATCATTGCAAACCTGTTCATGGAAGAATTCGAATCCAAAGCCCTGGCTAATGCCACCCACAAACCCAAACTATGGCTAAGATAAATCGATGACACATTTGAGATTTGGCCCCATGGGAAAGAAAACCTAAACAATTTCCTAACACACCTAAACAGCACACACCCCAAAATCAAGTTCACCATGGAAACGGAAATAAAAAAACAGCTACCATTCCTAAATGTACTAATCTACAAAAGAAGAGATCGCACACTAGGACACACTGTATACCAGAAGAAAACACACACCAATCGCTACCTCAACGCCCAATCCCACCACCACCCAGCACAGATAAACTCTGTGGCCAAAACACTAATCACCAGAACCAAACGCCTGGTAGACAAGACACATATAAAGACTGAACTATGCACCCTGACTAAAGTACTGACAGCCAACGGCTTCCAAAAAAACAAAATCACCAGCTTGATCCACAAAAACACACTAAGACATAATAGAGACCTAGAAGATGAACAGACCTATGGAACAGCTGTCCTGCCCTACATAAGAGGTACTACAGATAAAATCAGTAAGATACTACACAGGCCTCACATCAAGACTGCCTTCAAAACAGACAAAAAAATAGCACCCATCCTTAGAAACCCCAAAGACAAAATTGACCTGGAAAACCAAGGCATAAACGAAGTTCCCTGTGCATCATGCCCAGCCACATACATTGGACAGACCAATAGAAGAATAAGTACACGCCTGGATGAACACAAAAATGCAGTAAAAAAGCTGGAACACACCTCCTCACTAGTCCAACACATGAAAACCACAGGTCATAACATCAACTTCAATGGCACCAAAACCCTAGCCATTATAGAAAACCCCAGCCACAGAATCATCAGAGAAGCCATAGAGATTGAAAAAAGACCTGAAAGCATGAGTAGAGGAGACGATTCCACCAGAATATCAGTCATTTGGAAGCCTGCACTCTCAAATAGCAAGATCTCCACACCACAAGCCAGGCAAACACCTGGGCACAAACAGATTGTCCCTGATACCTCCAGCTCAAACACAGCCCAACCAGGCACCCAGATGAAACCTAGCTTCCTAATAGATAAGAGC
This sequence comes from Laticauda colubrina, assembly GCA_015471245.1. Taxonomy (NCBI): domain Eukaryota; kingdom Metazoa; phylum Chordata; class Lepidosauria; order Squamata; family Elapidae; genus Laticauda; species Laticauda colubrina. The sequence continues at coordinate 22,011 of BLBF01020088.1, read as the reverse complement.
CATCCTTTCATGTGAAGCCAAGCTGCACTGAAAGCCTCCAATATAGGAACACAGTGTTGCCAGCCAATCAAAGCCACAAAACAGATAGAACAAACCAGAAACACCAATCAAACAAACTCCAAGTCCAATAAACACCAGACCAAGACTCCCAACCAATCAGTATGTAGAAAAAAGCCCATCCTGGCACAGCAGTAGGCTAGCCTCAAATTTAAAACCAATGGCTGTGATAGCCTGACCCACATACAAACTCAGTACAGAAGCCTGATGAGACCACATTTTTTGCCATTGTTCTAAATCAATTCCATATCCAAAATTCTTCCCCCATGCAATCATAGTTTCTTTAACTTGTTCTTCCTCTAGCTTAATTCCCAATAAATAACCATATAACTTTTTAATCACTTTCTCATCAGTACCCATCAATATCTTATCTAAATCAGTCTGTTTATCATAGAATCCTTCCGTTTTAAAATCTTCAAGATATCTTGAGTGTATTTGCGCATATGAAAACCAATTCATCCTTATACCTTGTTCCTCTAAATTTTGGATCGTTTTAAGTCCACCCTTTTCATCCAACAGTTCCCCATATCTAACTGTTTGTTCCTTTTTATAGATCATAGGATAAGAAAATGCTTCAATAGTCGATAACCAAACTGGAATTTTCAAATAACATTGTTTTTTTATCTTCTCCCAATTTAACCACAAAGACTCCCGTATATAATGTCTTCTGAAATACCCCTGTGTTTTAGTTCCCTTGTACCATAAAAAAGCATGCCAACCCAACAGTAAATCATGTCCTTCTAATGTCAACAATCTATGTTTTCTTAATGTTATCCATTCTTTGACCCACATCAAACTTGCAGCTTGATAGTACAATTCCCAATTAGGCAGGCCAAAACCTCCTCTATTTCTAGCATCTTGCAAAAGTTTTAACTTTATTCTCGCTTTTTTACCTTGCCATATAAACTTCAACATAGTTTTATTTAAATCTTCAAAATAGTCTTTTCCAAGTCTGATTGGTATTGTTTGAAAGAGAAATAAAATTCTAGGTAAAATATTCATCTTAATTGTTGAAATTCTCCCTATTAATGACAATTGTAAATTTTCCCATTTCTTCAAATCTGTAATTATCTGTTGTTTAAGTTTAATATAATTATTCTCTTTTAATGTGCTACATCTTGCTGTCAAATATATCCCCAGATACTTAACCTTGTTTGTAATTTGAATTTTCAAAAGATCTGTCAGTTCTTCTCTTTGTCTCAATAACATATTTTTTGTCAAAATCTTTGTTTTATCTTTATTTATTTTCAAGCCAGCCATCTCACCATATGTCTCTACCTTTTCCAATAACTTTGGAGCGGTTTCTAATGGGTCTTCCAGAATAAAAGCTAAATCGTCAGCAAAAGCTTGTAGTTTAAATTCTTCCTTTTTAATTTTCATTCCTTTTATATTTTTGTCATCTCTAATATTTCTATTCAACACTTCCAAAGTTAATACGAATAACAAAGGAGATAGGGGACATCCTTGTCTTGTACCTCTTCTTATATTAATAAGATCTGTAAATTCTCCCTCCATCATTACCTTTGCTATCTGTTTATTATATATGGCTTCTATTGCTTGAATAAATTTTCTGGCAAAGCCCATCTGTTCCAATAATAATAACATAAATCTCCAATTCACGTTGTCAAATGCTTTTTGAGCATCTAGGAATATCAAAGCCATTTGTTTTTCAGGATGAGCCTCATAATATTATAATTATAATATAATATAATATAATATAATATAATATAATATAATATAATATAATATAATTTAAAAAATTATAAAATGACAATGTCAATAGCATATAAAGAAAACTTGTATAAGATGTTTTACAGGTGGCACCTCCCCCCGACAAGAATAGCAAGAATGTTCAAGAATAAATCGGAAAAATGTTGGAAATGTCATCAGATACCTGGCTCATACTATCATATGTGGTGGACTTGTGAGAATGCTAGAAAATATTGGACTAAAATTCACATGTGGTTGGAAAAAATGACAAAGAAACACATAGACTTGAAGCCAGAGATCTTTTTATTGGGAATTTTACCTGATATATATAATAAAGACTTGAAATATTTGATTGTAAATGTATTAACGGCGGCTAGGATTGTATTTGCTAAAAACTGGAAGAATGAGAAAATACCATTGCAGGAAGAAATTATTAAGAAAATATTGGAATGTGCTGAGATGAGTAGATTGACATTTGAAATTAGAGAACAAGAAGATAAACAATTTTATGCAATTTGGGGTTTTTTTTATCAATGGTTAGATGATAAAATACAATAATAGAGCATTAATATTATATATATGAAGAGTTTTTAGGATTGATTTTTTATGATTATACGACAAATTATAGAATAAACTGTTTGAAGTATTGTTATCTCGCAAAGCATGAATGATTAAAAGTATAGTCAGAAAAAGATTTTTTTTTTTTCTTAGTAATATTAGAATATGGATTGACAATATGAGTGGTTATGCAATATAATTGTAATTGACGCTATAAAATGAATACACAAAACTGATGAACCAACCGATACACCGGAAGTATATATGAGAGTAGATGTTTTTAATGTTTTGTATGTTTGTTTGTTTGTAGAAAATTAATAAAAACTTTAAAAAAAAAAAAAAAAAGAAGCCTGATGATGACAGATGAGATTCTGCTGAAACGTTGCTACAACTTCAAAAGCACTACAATGACATGGAATAATACCCGAAGGAAGCTGAACAGCACACATGTAAAGGGCCTGTCACATTGGCCGACGAATGCAAAATGTTTGTAAAAAGGCCATGGCGGACGAGAAAATGTTCCATCCATTGTTATCTGCTCTCAAAAGTGCCCCGAATTTGCATAACCAGAGCAGACAACAACGGAAAGGAACGGACGGAGGGAGGACGTAGCCAGGATGGAAAGTGGATGCTCCACGGAAGCCTAGCGGATGGAAGCTGATGGGAGTGGATGGCACATCTGCAGGGCTTCCAGGGGAGCACAGCGAAGCGGACACGCAGCAGAAAGAGCGGATGCCGCGCGGATGAAGCGGATGCAGAGCGGAAGCCTAGCGGGTGCCTACCAGATGCAAAGCGTTCACTGTGCATGTGGGAAGGATGCATTGCGTCAGCCCCGCGGATATAAAAGGAAGCAGCTCGCAAGCAAGTCACCATTCAGAGGAAAGACCTGCTGCAAGACACAGCTCCAGCCAGCCAGCCAGTCAGCCAGCAAGCCAGCAACCATGGGGAAGAAAAGGAAGCCTCTGCCATCTGCTGCCAGCCCTGGCAAGAGGGACAGGGCCATCATCCCACCCCCTGGACCTGACTCTGCTTCTGCTGGGGCTTCTGCTCCTTGGGCTGACTCTTCTGGTGCTGGAGCTTCTGCTGGTGCTGCTTCTGGTGCTGGTGCTTCTGCTGGTGCTTACTCTGCTGGTGCTGCTCCTGGTGCTGGGGCCTCTGCTGGTTCTTACTCTGCTGGTGCTTACTCTGCTGGTGCTTACTCTGCTGGTGCTTACTCTGCTGGTGCTTACTCTGCTGGTGCTAGGGCTTCTGGTGGTGCTTACTCTGCTGGTGCTGCTCCTGGTACTGGTGCTTCTGCTGGTGCTTACCCTGCTGGCGCTGCTCGTGATCCTGCTGGTCCTGCTGGTGCTCCTGGTCCTCCTGGTCCTGCTGGTGCTGCTGCTGCTACTGGTGCTGCTTGTCCTGCTGGTCCTGCTTTTGCTGCTACTGTTGTTGTTGCTGCTGCTGCTGGTGGTGGTGTGGAGGAGCAGCCCCTACAACCTCGAAGCCCCTCTGATGAGGGCCTAGATGGCCCTGCCAGAGGGAGGAAGAGGCATACGTATGAACGGGAGAGGAGGCAATACTCCATTGAAGAGGAACATGAGGATGAGGTGTTCGAATGGCTGAGGGAGAATGAGTATCTATGGCGGAAGGGACACAGGCTCTATCGAGACACCAAAAGGAAGCAGGCTGCTTGGAGAGAGAAGGCGGAGAGCCTGGGCTACACTTCGGAGGTCCTCCTCGGGTGGTGGAAGTACATGCACACCTGGTACAGGAAACTGCACGTCAAGAAATCTGGACAGGCCACGGTCAAGCTGACAGACCGAGAGAACTACGTGATGGCCAAGTGCAGTGTCTTGGAGGGTGAGATCTGCCACCGAGGAGCAGCCCCTCTCACAACCCTCTCTCTCAGGCAGCCCGCAGAGAGCCAGTCCTCTTCTGGCCAAGAGTCAGTTCCTGTGTCCAGGCAGGTATCTGTGGAGCGTGCCACGACGGAGACCCCCCCGACAGCTGAACTCCCCGTGGCGGAGCGTGTGGAGGACCCCCTGACGCAGTGGGAGCAAGGAGAGGGCACTTCCACCAGAGAACAACCCACATCCACCCCCAGCTCCACCTCCACAGAAAGCAGGCTGAGAGGCAGAGCGGAGGGGCAGAGCCAAACTGTCCTGCTGGAGATCAGGGACACCATCAGAAGCAGCGTAGATCTCCTCTCTCAGCTGGTACACCGTCGTCCCATCCTCCAACCGCAAGTCCTTCCTCACCTACGTCAACCAAACTCTCATGAACATGTCGGAATCACACTACCAGATGATAAAGGACAGGATCACCGGTCTTCTTCACAACCCTCCAGACCCAGCTGAATCTGCTCCCACCCAGTCCATGCCTGCTCCTCCATCCCAGGTGATGTCACTGCCCTTTCAAGGCTTTCCACAGGCCCTCACCTACCAAGGCTATGGCTACCAGGAGCTCCAGCAGCACAGACAGCCCTTCCCAGTCCAGGCACAGGTACATCGGATGCCACCGGTGCCATCGATGCCACCCACACCGCTGATACCACCCACGCCTCACCTCGCTCAGCTGCATACCAGACATCCCCACTACACTGCTCCTTCCTCCACCCCACAGCCAAGCCCGGCCTCAGAACATCTGTCATCGGTATTGGGGCTGACACTCCATGTCCTGGAGGAAGGGGCTCTCAACATCACAGGACTGAGCCAGCTCTCTGAGAGCTTCCTCCACACACCGTCCCCTGTTGTCCTCTCGGGGCCAGGCACCCCAATGACGCCTCAGACCAGCACTCCAGCAACAGCCACCTCCACAGCACCTGGACCCTTCACCCCTGAGACTGGGCATGCCTCAGAGTGACCAAGAAGCATGCCAGAGACTGGGTGGCTACCTGTTGACTTTATCTTTGCTTAAGACACTTGGGTCATTTTTCTTTTACAGCTTGTTATTAATAAAGATTATCTTTGCTTTACACACTTGCTTCATTTATTTTAGTAAATAAAGTCTTGGTGGAAACTTTTAGAAATGGTTTAAGCCTTTCCATGCTTGTGGGATGGGTTAAGATAGCAGTGGGATGGGCAGGGATACCTTTGGGATGGGTAATAGCTCTGGGATGGGCAGGGATACCTGTGGGATGGGTAATAGCTGTGGGATGGCCAGGGATACCTGTGGGATGGGTAATAGCTGTGGGATGGGCAGGGATACCTGTGGGATGGGCAGGGATACCTTTGGAATGGGTAATAACTGTGGGATAGATAAACCTCCAGTGCAAGCATAGTGGGACTGTATGGTCCACCCTCCCAGGTGCCACACCTTTGGCCCTTCATTATCAATAACAATGTAATCATTGATCCACACATTTCAACATAAACACAACTCTTTATTAAATGCCCTGTTCATTGTAGGGCCACTCAAAATACATGGCACAATCTCATCCTAGTGATGAGACAGGCTGAAGGAAGCATCCATTAATCATCTATCATCCTGTCTTGCCACTCCACTGCTCCAGCTGGGGAGTTGCACCAGTGTTTCAGGCTGCTTCTTCCCTTCATGTGAAGCTCTGTTGGGGCCTTGCACATCCACAGTGTCTATCAGGTTTGGCCCATACCTCCATTCACCAGGCTCCATGTCCCCATTGCCTTGTTGGAGATCCACGTGTCTGTTATGCAAGACTGGGTAGCGGATGCACATGAGATTGTGCAGGATGCAGCAAGCTTCCACGATCCTCCTCATGGTCTCTGGGCAATGCTGCATGGTGGTGAGAAGTACCTGGAACCTGTTGGCCAGGTTGCCAAAGGTGTTCCCCACCACCCACCTTGCCCTGGAGAGCCTGTAGTTGAAGATCCTCTCTTCACGGGTGAGGAGTCTGGAAGTGTTGGGCTTCATGAGGTAGGTTCTGAGGGAGAAGGCATCATCCCCCACGATGAAGTAGGGCACATCTTGTGTGTCGTTGGGCAGGGGGTCTGGATCTGGGAAGCCCACGATGAGGTTGCGTTCCAGCCCCTCCTTGAGGTGACTAGCGTTATATACCTGGGCATATGAAGCTGACCCATTGCCTGAAGCATCAATGTACATGAACTTGTAGTCAGCATCGACCATGGCAAAGAGGATGATGCTGAAGAAGCCCTTGTAGTTGTAATAAGTGGACCCTGACTTGGCTGGAGGTTTGCAGGCACATGCTTGCCATCTATGGCTCCAACGGTGTGGGGAAAGTTCCACATCTGATACCACTCTTCTGCAACTTTCTTCCATCCTTCTTCAGTGGAGGGGCACTGGAGGAGCTCCTCCATGTATTCTTCGATGATGGCCTGCACCACTTCTCTGACCACAATGCTGATGGTGTTGTGTGGCACTTTCCAGCCATACTGCATGCTCCTGTACGTGGTCCCTGAGGCCATGTGGCACAGAGTCAGTGCCACCTTCAGCCCAGGGTCCAGGCTGGGCCAGAAGTTGGTGCTCTGCTTGGTCAACCTGGGTCTCAGCCACTCCACAACTTCGTCAAACATGGCTGGAGGCATCCTCATGAAGTTCTGGAATGTACGAGGGTCTTCGTTCCTCAGCTCCACCATCAGCTTGTTATAGAGCTTTATTCGTTTATTTTCCCACATCATCATAGTTGTATAACATATATATAGTTGTATAAATACCCGAACAAAGCTGAATACCATACATATCAATATCTACAAAAACTTAAGAAAACACACACACATACACACTCACACACATATATATACATGGATCTTTGGTTACTCGGGTTTTCTCCCATGTAAAATTGGAAGTATTTTGGTGACATTTCAATGAAATCTCATTCATCATCTTCAGGCTTGTGTCTTCAACTTTGTGCTTCTTGGAGTAATGTGAGCTGGCCGCTGTTTTTTCTTTTTAACTGCCAATGGGGGTTTGACTTGACTGCTTGGGGGCTTGGCTGTGGTCTGATTGGCTGGGGGTGTGTTCTCATTGGTTGGGGCCCTGGCTGTGATCTGATTGGTGAGGGATTGGCTGTGTTCCGATTGGCTGGGGTGTGTTCTGTGTGTACTCGGGTTTTCTCCCACATAAAATTGGAAGTATCTAGGCGATGTTTTGATGAAGTCTCATTCATCATATTCAGGCTTGTTTCTTCAGCTCTGTACTTCTCAGAGTAATGTGAGAAGCAGTACAGAGTGTTGTAACTATGTATCATTTATGTGTTTGCAATTGTGTATCAATGCAACTATGTATCATTCAAACATTGCAACATTGTATCATTTCATGTGTAATCATTAAGCTTCTGTCTTCTCAGTGACCTTTTACAGGGCACGTACAGAGACAAGGAGTCAAACATTTGCAGAAATGGTTTATTCACTTGGGATTACATTGTCTGGCATGCAGCTTTGTGAAGAAGTAATATCCTGATCAAATATAATTCTTGCCATCCTGTCTGTCCTGATATCTTGCTTTTGTTTGAGCCATTGTTAAATCTGTACATTCCGTCTGACCTAGGCTTAACCTAGGTTCTGAATAAACAATCACCCCCTTTTGAATGAGCATAATAAAAGAGCGTGTACCCAGCCATTCGGGGCGCACTCATCGCGAGGAACTTCGTCTCCTGTCGTTTCTCTCTCCTTCGCTCCCTATCATGAGACGCCCATCTGATGAGGGATAGCAGATACCGCAACAGAGAGTAAAGTACATCCTAGATCTTACCAATCACTGCCTATCCAATACATACTTCACATACAATGGACAAAAATACGAACAAATAGAAGACAAAATACAAACAAATAGACACCAGCATAATAATACTACCAGCAGACAAGGCCAATGCGACAGTGGTTATGAATACATCTGACAACCAAACCAAATTAACCAACCTACTCCAAGACCCCACATACAAACCCCTAAACACTGACCCCACCGCCTACCTAAAAAAAACCACCAGATCCAAAATAAAAGCCCCCCCCATCAGCGAAGAAATCCAGCAAAGAATCATACCTAGAGAAAAATCATCCAGATGCCCTAAGCTTTATGGCCTCCCCAAGATACACAAAGAAGGAACCCCACTACGACCAATAGTTAGCTCCATAGGCTCACCTCTACAAAACTTAGCCAAATTTCTCACCAAAAAACTACAGCCCTATGCAGAATCCATCAACTCACATGTAAGAAACTCATTCCAGTTCATCGAGATCATAAAGAAACAAAACTTAAAATCCAGCAACCTATTCGTGAACTTCGTTGTCATATTCCTCTTCACTCAAGTGCCCATAAAAAAAAGCCTTGACAGCCATCCAAAACAAATACAATCCCCCCAAGTACATCCTAGATCTGACCAACCACTGCCTATCCAATACATACTTCACCTACAATGGACAAAAATACAAACAAATAGAAGGAGCACCCATGGGATCACCCCTCTCACCTGTCATCGCAAACCTGTACATGGAACACTTTGAAACACAAGGTCTAGAAAAATATGATCACAAACCCAAACTCTGGCTCAGATACGTAGATGACACCTTCATAATCTGGCCACA